>SJXQ01003807.1:45205-89792 GCA_006408695.1 Aepyceros melampus | reverse complement strand
GTGAACTTCCTGATGTTCAAGCTGGTTTTAGAAAAGGCAGAGCAACCAGAGATCAAATTGCCAACATCTGCTGGATCATGGAAAAAGCAAGAGAGTTCCAGAAAAACATCTATTTCTGCTTTATTGACTATGCCAAAGTCTTTGACTGTGTGGATCACAATACACTTGGAAAACTCTGAAAGAGATGGGAATACCAGAGCACCTGACCTGCCTCTTGAGAAATCTGTATGCAGGTCAGGAAGCAACAGTTAGAACTGGACATGGAACAACAGACTGGTTCCAAATAGGAAAAGGAGTACGTCAAGACTGTATATTGTCACCCTGCTTATTTAACTTCTATGCAGAGTACATCATGAGAAACGCTGGGCTGGAAGAAGCACAAGCTGGAATCAGGATTGCCGGGAGAAATATCAGTCACCTCAGATATGCAGATGACACCACCCTTATGGCAGAAAGTGAAGAGGAACTAAAGAGCCTCTTGTTGAAAGTGAAAGAGGAGAGTGAAAAAGTTGGTTTAAAACTCAACATTCAGAAAACAAAGACCATCGCATCTGGTCCCATCACTTCTTGGGAAATAGATGGGGAAACAGTAGAAAGAGTATCAGACTTTATTTTTGTGGGCTTCAAAATCACTGCAGATGGTGACTGCAGCCATGAAATTAAAAGACGCTTGCTCCTTGGAGGGAAAGTTATGACCCACCTAGATAGCATATTGAAAAACAGAGACATTACTTTGCCAACAAAGGTCCATCTAGCCAAGGCTATGGCATTTCCAGTAGTCATGTATGGATGTGAGAGTTGGACTGTGAAGAAAGCTGAGCACTGAAGAACTGATGCTTTTGAACTGTGGTGCTGGAGAAGACTCTTGAGAGTCCCTTGAACTGCAAGGAAGTCTGACCAGTTCATCCTAAAGGAGATCAGTCCTGGATGTTCATTGGAAGGACTCACGCTGAAGCTGAAACTCCAATACTTTACCACCGCATGCGAAGAGTTGACTCACTGGAAAAGACCCAGATGCTGGGAGGGACTTGGGGCAGGAGGAGAAGCGGATGACAGAAGATGAGATGGCTGGATGGCATCACAGACTCGATGGACATGAGTTTGAGTGAACTCCGGGAGTTGGTGATGGACAGGGAGGCCTGAGGTGCTGCCATTCATGGAGTGGCAAATAGTCGGACACGACTGAGTGACTGAACTGAACTGAAGTTAAGCCTTAGTACTTAACTGACTCATTGGAAGCGAGTCATTAAGTGACTTCTTGGAAAAGACCCTGATGCTGGGAAAGGTGATAGCAGGAGGAAAAGGGAATGACAGAGGATGAGATGGTTGGATGACATCACTGACTTGATGGACATGCATTTGATTAAGCTCCATGTGTTGGTGATAGACATGGAAGGCTGGCATGCTGCAGTCCTTGGGGTTGCAAAGAGTGGGACACTACTGAGCGACTGGACTGAACTGAGGCTCTAGTGCCCTAATAACTAAATCAAAATCTCAGCCTCTAAATGCCTCAAGGTCACAAAACTGAAACCTAAGCACAACCAATCACAAACAGCTACCTAGGCTTTAAGCTGTAGCGAATCAATTATGTCTTTATTAAAATAATCATCATCTCTTTACTGTGTTCTCACCTTTTGTCCATAAAAGTCTCTCCTTGAATTCCCGTCAAGGAGTCCTCCTAGCCACTCTGGTTTGATGCTGCCAATTCCAGTAGATTTTCCATTCAAATAAACTCTTACAATTTCTAGTATGCCTCTCTTTGTCTTCTAACAGTAGTGCCTATCCTTATCTCATAAAGCTGGGCTGACCACACTAGAACAGCGATTATGGTGATGACGAATTGAGCGCTTCCTACAGGCTCACTCTTCTGTGGAGTCCAGGACAAAGGGTTACCTCAGCCCAGTTTCCTTTTTTCTTTACAGCTACCCTGTGATGTATCTTTATTGTGTGTGTGTCTTATGGACAGAGGAACCTGTTGGGCTACAGTCCGTGGGGTCACAAAGAGTCGGACATGACTGAGCAACTTCACTTTCACTTTCACCCGGTGATATATGCTTTATTGTGTGTGTGTCTTAGTTGTTCAATCATGTCTGACTGTAGCCTGACAGGCTCCTCTGTCCATAGGATTCTCCAGGCACGAACACTAGGGTGGATTGCCATGCCCTCCTCTAGGGGATCTTCCCAACCCAGGGATTGAACCCAGCTCTCTCACACTGCAGGCAGCTTCTTTACTGTCTGAGCCATGAGGGCATTAATTTACGACTCAGGCACAGAGAGGTTATTAACCTGACCAAGGTCATAGAGCTAAGCAAATAGCAGGACCAGAATACAAACAGGCCCGTGGCTTAAAGAGTTCATAATTTATGTAAAATTATTTTATCTTGTCTCTAAGAGAAATTCAAGAAATGATAATATTCTTAAAAATAGTAAATTCCAACCGTACCCTTTTCAGTATTGACTTTCCGCACCAAACACTATCTCAGACATCTACTTTCCTATCTAGCCTTTGGCCACATCAAACTCCCCTGCTATTCTCTATACAACTCCCAGAGTCAAATTCTAGACGTGGGTAAGACTTTTCTATTGTCACTAGTTTGACTAGCTCTCCAATTCAAAACATGCCTTTTTTGCTGATCAAACCATGCAAAACAAAAGTAACACACACACACAATTAGTGAGAAATCTGCAAAGTCAGAAGATGTAGAGCATGAATAAAATGTTCACCTTTTGCTCAACAGGTAAGATGTTACAGGAAAAGGATGGCATGGAGAGAGCCTTGAGGAAAGGTGAGTGTGGGATAGCACAGAGGCAAGGCCATGCTGTCTGAGAGGGCTTGGATATGAGAAACTGGGGCAGAAGCAGTGAAAGATGATGCAGAGAATGGCATGTGAGAGACACATGTTGTTGGATTTTTGAAAACCCTGCTAAAGGCTATAGAAAGACTGCAACATTACTCTCTCAAACCCAAGACATTACCCAGATTATCATCACTGAGGAGGAAAGGAAGGCTTACACACTCAGGTCCTGGTCTAACCTGGCATGCCATTTAATTTCCTTGAGTTTCTGAGACTCACAGACCATTTATTTACCAACTGTTCAGCCCCCGTATATTTAGTTTATCTTGTCTTGCTTCATAAAATAGCAGCCCTAAAACAAGCCTTAGACATCCTTTGGTTCAAATTCTTCCTTTTCCCAGTAAACACAATTTAGTTTAAAGATGGAAAATCAGGACGTAAACCCAGGTCACATAGCTCTCTAGTGTCGGACCAAGGCAACAGATGGAGTTAAGTTCTTTTAGAAAAGAGACCAGTGAACACCTCAAAATTGTTTGCTCTACATCTTAGAAATTTGCTTTATTGTTCTCAAGGAAATCCATGAATCAAATATTTTAAGAAGCAATATTATGTGTTTTTCCAAGAAGAGCTCAAGAGGTGCAGGTAAACTGCATTTAACACCATGCTTTCATTGATTTGTTGAAAAGTCAAAACAGGAGAAGGAATCTGAGAAGGAAACAAACTAAAATAAAACAAACTTCCTCTACTTCTTTCACTCTGCTCACTGGAAAATATATATTTTCTAGAGATACTATGCTAATATTAAAAACAATATTGACACATGATATAAGAAAGGATTGTTGCGGATGCAAGGTGGTTAACTGCAAATGATTTCACTAGGCCAGGTTATCCCCTCTGAATGCTTAAGCACCTGGGCCGTCTGATATTAGACCCTCTGCAAACCCAACCCACCACTGTGTGTCTTCACTCCTGGCTGAGAGTGTCTCTTAGAGGAAACAAAAGTTTTACCTGGGCTCTCTCTCTTCCACAAAGGATTCCAGTGGCAACACAACAGAAAACAGAAGCTGGAAAGAGTGATGGCTATAATATTGTGCGAGTAGAGAGGACTGCTGTGTCCTCTTCAAACCCAACTTGCAAAGAGAAAACTGCAATCTCTTTTCACTTGGGAGTGTTATGCATAATAAGTGTGTGTGGGGTGTGTGTGTGTGTGTGTGTGTGTGTTAAGTCGCTTCAGTCATGTCCAACTCTTTGCAACCCTATGGACTGTAGCCCACCAGGTTCCTCTGTCCAGTGGGATTCTCTAGGCAAGAATACTGGGGTGGATTCCCATGACCTCCTCCAGGGACTGCACCTGAGTCTCCTGCATTGCAGGGGGATTTTCTACTGCTGAGCCTCTGGGGAAGACTCCACATAAAGTATTGCTATTCAGTCACACAATTGTGGCCAACCCTTGGCCACCCCACAGACTTCAACATGCCATGCTTGCCTGTCCCTCCCCGTCTCCTGAAGATTGCCCAAGTTCATGTCCATGCACCAGTGATTCCATCCAGTCGTCTCATCCTCTGATGCCCTCGTCTCCTTCCGCCCTCAATCTTTCCCAGCACCAGGGACTTTTTTCCAAAGTGTTGACTGTTCACTTCAGGTGACCAAAATACTGGAGCTTCAACTTCAGCATCAGTCCTTCCAATGAGTATTCAGGGTTGATTTCCCTCAAGATTGACTGGTTTGATCTCCTTGCTGTCCAAAGGACTCTCAACAGTATTCTCCAGCACCACAGTTTGAAGGCATCAATTCTTCAGCACTCTACCATCTTTACATACCTTCTTTACATGTATGTGACTCACAACTGTATGTAACCACTGGGAACCATAGCCTTGACTATATGGACCTTTGTCAACAGAGTAATGTCTCTCCTTTTTAACACACTGTCTAGGTTTGTCATAGCTTTTCTTCCAAGAAGCAATCGTCTTCTGACTTCATGGCTGCAGTTGCCACCCATGCAATGTATGGGGATGGGGAAAACATTTTCTTGGATTTATTCAGAGAACAGATGATTATAACTGTTATTAGAAGTAATTATTTATAATAATTATAATATGTACTGTTTGTGTGTTCAGTCACTCTGTCATGTCTGACTCTTTGCGACCCCTTGGACAGTAGCCTGCCAGGCTCCTCTGTCATCCACTGGATTCTCCAGGCAACAATATTGGAGTGGATCACCACTTCCTGCTACAAGGCATCTTCCCAACGCAGGGATCGAACCCACGTCTCTTTCACCTGCTGCACTGGCAGGTCCATTCTTTACCACTGAGCCAGCCGGAAAGTCTATGGTAATAAATGTGTGTAAGCAGAGACACTGCAAAAATGTAAAGGAATGAAGAAACTGGGGATCTACGTTTGGACATGCAAAAATGAAAATGATGATATAGGAAGCTGAGTTCATGGCCATCATTTGATGTATTTATTTGTATTAATTCATTCTTTAAGAAAAAAACACTATAGAATCCTTGCTTTGTATCAAGTAAATACAGCACATACTGTCTTTATAGGCATCCTGAATCAGTGGATGAGGGAAGCAGGCACTCATGCCAGAGTTTGGAAAAAGAAAGAACTTAGTCATGTTAATTGAGTAATAATCAGCAAAAGGGCTTCCCTCGTGGCTCAGATGGTAAAGAATCTGCCTGCAAGGCAGGAGACATGGGTTCAATCCCTCAGTCTAGAAGATCCCCTGCAGAAGGGAAAAACTACCCACTCCAGCATCCTTGCCTGTAGAATTCCATGAACAGAGGAGTCTGGCAGGGTACAGTCCATGGGGTCACAAAGAGTCAGACACAACTGAGCGACTTAACACTTTCTTTTTTTCAATCAGCAAAAGACACACTAAAAAAGGGGGTTTTCCCCAGTGGACAAAATGCATATTATTATAGATCTTTTTCTAGGTAGATTTTATTCCGTCCATTCCACGGAAGACTGAGAGAAGTTTAATGTCTTCCCAAAAGTCATATGACTAGTATCCTGTGGAGGTAGGTCTTAAAACCACATTTGTCTACAAAGCCCAAGAACACCCAATGACTTGTGGCTAGCTCCCCAAAACAGCTACATTAATGAACTGTCTTTTGTCTTTGCTTGTAGTTTTCCCTTTGTGGAAAATACATTTCTTATACCACACTGTAGTTACTCAACTATGTCCCATCTTCTGAGGCTTGGTTCAAAGTTCATATTCCCTATAAAGCTTTACCCAAATGTCTCCGATTCCTAGTTTCTTCCAGTTTTGAATCCACATGCAACTTTATATCTACATTTCTTACAATTGTCTCACTTTCTACTCGGAACCACAAATAACTGCAGCTTCCAATCCCTTAGAGTAGAAATTATGCAGTTTATGAAGGAGTCCTTTGCCCTTTGTGTCAGAGGTACTGCAGTTTCAATATCTACCACATTACCTGAAACTGTGCAGCTCAGTTAATGTCTATGGGCCTTATTTTCCTAATCTCTATAACACAGATAATAAACAAAGAACGACTTTCTCTCATCATTAGCATAAGAATCAGATTACTTGAAGAGGTAAAAATATGTTTTATCAGGTCTGAAAGAGTGCATTATTTAAGATAAATGTGTGCTTCAAGAAAGGAACCAAACATTTTTGAAAAGTCATTAAGAACGTGGAACCTATCACATATCATTGTCAGACAAGCATTTCAGGCCAGGAAGTGACTCTATTCTATGAAGCTATACAAAGACCCAAGTTCCTTGCATGTCTTGAACCTGAGTTACTATTGCTCTTGCCTATACATTTGGACGTGGGTCACAAGTTCATTCATCTCCCACTTTACAGGAAAGGAAATAGGTGAAGTCAAGATCAGCTATTTTCAGTTAAATCAACTGAGACAGAAGTCACTCCACCCCCATCTCTCTTGCCTGCACATTCCATCACCAATACCTTAGTTTCGTGGCCACACCCAACTGTAAGCCACTGTAAAATGGAGCCTCTTGCTGGCTGGCCTTTGGTCCAACTTGAATTAGATTATTGTAAAGATGGAGTGGATGGATTTGGGAGGAAAATAAGAAATTTTTGTCATAGGAAGTAAAGTATAAAAGATGGTATCATAAGCATCAATAACCATTAAGGCATGAAGACTCAACGCAGACTTGACCAACTAGTTTTATTTATTAATATGTAGGCAAAAGAAGGTTGCAAACTTTTCAGTACAGTTCAATATGCATAATGAAGGTAAAATGGTTTGGAGAGATTATTAGGTTATTTGAATGTGCTAATTGTGAGCATCCACAAAGAAATCTTAAACACTTCATAAAGAACAGCTACAGCTGGCAGTATATGATCAGTGTAAATGATATCACATCGTTTCCAACATCTCAATATCTTTAGTAATCTGCAGAAGATGAGAAATTGCCAGTATTGCTTGATTCCATATTTAAGTGACCAGTACAGCCATTATTCACAGGGTATTCACTACTGAGGAAACATTTTTAAAAGCACTATAGTTAGACATAAGAAGAGCTCCATAATTAAAGCTGGTGAGAGAAGTTTTATTTATTAATATGTAGGCAAAAGAAGGTTGCAAACTTTTCAGTACAGTTCAATATGCATAATGAAGGTAAAATGGTTTGGAGAGATTATTAGGTTATTTGAATGTGCTAATTGTGAGCATCCACAAAGAAATCTTAAACACTTCATAAAGAACAGCTACAGCTGGCAGTATATGATCAGTGTAAATGATATCACATCGTTTCCAACATCTCAATATCTTTAGTAATCTGCAGAAGATGAGAAATTGCCAGTATTGCTTGATTCCATATTTAAGTGACCAGTACAGCCATTATTCACAGGGTATTCACTACTGAGGAAACATTTTTAAAAGCACTATAGTTAGACATAAGAAGAGCTCCATAATTAAAGCTGGTGAGAGATATGAACACTTCCTTGTTGGAAGGTACACAATATCTTCCTCCTGATTAGAGCAGGAGGACTGATGGGGTGACCTCATAGTAACTTCATATATAACAATACTTTAGAACAATAAGCAGAGATAAGAGACCAATATGATGCAGACAGAAGAGCTTCTTCCAACACATCTTTGAGACACAAAAAGATGGAGAAATAAGAGCATCTCTGTACTTACAGTGGTAACAATTCTTGTTATTTCTATTTATTTTCAATGAAGATGTGCTTTTTGGAAACTGCTTACAGAACTTTAATTATTAAGGAAAGTAATAAAAATATTTATAAGAAACAACTATAAAACAAGTGAAAAAGCTTACCAACAAATTAGCATTTAATTACCAAACATTTCAAGAGGCAGCTAAACGCGGTGCTGCAGTTGAGCAAGCTAATGGGAGCAGAGCTCAATGTGAGCTCTTCTAGGGATGTGTGTTAGCCACACAGGGCTGTCTTGCGGTTTGTTCCCACAAACAACAAGGCGGGGGGGATCTTGTTGGTGATCATTTGAAGTCAAATGTTATAAAACCTATCTTTACAGCGTAGTGCCTAAGTCATACTTATGGTAATTTATCAAGCTTTTTGCTAAAGATTAAGAATCTTCCAATCACATATCTCATCACTGTGAATGAGACACATAGCTTTACTGGGTCTCTGGACCTTCATTCTGTAAAATGACTATGGGGAAGGAAGTGTAGTTTTAGTGGATGGGATTGAAAAAGTTGGTTTCAAATATATTAACCTCTTGATATTTGGGGCTTATAATCTCAACCTTGGATACTTCAAATTGAGTAAATTAATTGGCTCTTAAAGACTAAACCAAAGGTCTTATCCAACACACTGCAGGGAACTCAGGTCTAGGTTCCCAGGGGCCTTTCAGACTGCGGTGACCAGGGAAACTCAGTCACCACTGGTGTGCGTGAGGTCTCCCTGGAGCTATCTGTGTGGAGGTAGTTTCTACCACACTATAAGCACTTTCCAGCTGCAGCCGTAGTCTCAGTTCAGTTCAGTTCAGTCGCTCAGTCGTGTCTGACTCTTGGCAACCCCATGAATCACAGCACGCCAGGCCTCCCTGTCCATCACCAACTTCCAGAGTTCACTCAAACTCATGCCCATTGAGTCTATGATGCCATCCAGCCATCTCATCCTCTGTCGTCCCCTTCTCCTCCTGCCCCAAATCCCTCCCAGCATCACAGTCTTTTCCAATGAGTCAACTCTTCGCATGAGGTGGCCAAAGTACTGGAGTTTCAGCTTTAGCATCATTCCTTCCAAAGAAATCCCAGAGCTGATTTCCTTCAGAATGGACTGGTTGGATCTCCTTGCAGTCCAAGGGACTCTCAAGAGTCTTCTCCAACACCACAGTTCAAAACCATCAATTCTTCAGTGCTCAGCCTTCTTCACAGTCCAACTCTCACATCCATACATGACCACAGGAAAAACCATAGCCTTGACTAGATGGACCTTTGTTGGCAAGGTAATGCCTCTGTTTTTGAATATGCTATCTAGGTGGGTCATAACTTTCATTCCAAGGAGTAAGCGTCTTTTAATTTCATGGCTGCAGTCACCATCTGCAGTGATTTTGGAGCCCCCAAAAAATAAAGTCTGAAACTGTTTCCACTGTTTCCCCATCTATTTCCCACGAAGTGATGGGACTGGATGCCCTGATCTTCATTTTCTGAATGTTGAGCTTTAAGCCAACTTTTTCACTCTCCTCTTTCACTTTCATCAAGAAGCCTTTAAGTTCCTCTTCACTTTCTGCCATAAGGGTGGTGTTATCTGCATATCTGAGGTTATTGATATTTCTCCCAGAAATCTTGATTCCAGCTTGTGCTTCTTCCAGACCAGCATTTCTCATGATGTACTCTGCATAGAAGTTAAATAAGCAGCGTGACAATAGAAAGCCTTGAGGTACTCCTTTTCCTACTTGGAAGCAGTCTGTTGTTTCATGTACAGCTCTAACTGTTGCTTCCTGACCTGCATACAGATTTCTCAAGAGGCAGGTCAGGTGGTCTGGTATTCCCATCTCTTTCAGAATTTTCCACAGTTTACTGTGATCCACACAGTCAAAGGCTTTGGCATAATCAATAAAGCAGAAATAGATGTTTTTCTGGAACTCTCTTGCTTTTTCCATGATCCAGCGGATGTTGGCAATTTGATCTCTGGTTCCTCTGCCTTTTCTAAAACCAGCTTGAACATCAGGGAGTTCACGGTTCACGTATTGCTGAAGTCTGGCTTGGAGAATTTTGAGCATTACTTTACTAGCATGTGAGATGAGTGCCATTGTGCAGTAGTTTGAGCATTCTTTGGCATTGCCTTTCTTTGGAATTGGAATGAAAACTCACCTTTTCTGGTCCTGTGCCACTGCTGAGTTTTCCAGATTTGCTGGCATATTGAGTGCAGCACTTTCACAGCATCATCTTTCAGGATTTGAAACAGCTCAACCTAAATTCTATCACCTCCACTAGCTTTGTTCGTAGTGATGCTTTCTAAGGCCCACTTGACTTCACATTCCAGGATGTCTGGCTCTAGATTAGTGATCACATTATCATGATTATCTGGGTCGTGAATATCTTTTTTGTACAGTTCTTCCGTGTATTCTTGCCACCTCTTTTAATATCTTCTGCTTCTCTTAGGTCCAGACCATTTCTGTCGTTTATCGAGCCCATCTTTGCATGAAATGTTCCCTTGGTATCTCTAATTTTCTTGAAGAGATCTCTAGTCTTTCCCATTCTGTTCTTTTCCTCTATTTCTTTGCACTGATCGCTCAAGAAGGCTTTCTTTTCTCTTCTTGCTATTCTTTGGAACTCTGCATTCAGATGCTTATATCTTTCCTTTTCTCCTTTGCCTTTCGCTTCTCTTCTTTTCACAGCTATTTGTAAGGCCTCCCCAGACAGCCATTTTGCTTTTTTGCATTTCTTTTCCATGGGGATGGTCTTGATCCCTGTCTCCTATACAATGTCACGAACCTCATTCCATAGTTCATCAGGCACTCTATGTATCAGATCTAAGCCCTTAAATCTGTTTCTCAGTTCCACTGTATAATGATACAGTGATTATGATTTGATTTAATCATACCTGAATGGTGAAGTGGTTTTCCCTACTTTCTTTAATTTAAGTCTGAATTTGGTAATAAGGAGTTCATGATCTGAGCCACAGTCAGCTCCTGTTCTTGTTTTTGTTGACTGTATAGAGCTTCTCCATCTTTGGCTGCAAAGAATATAATCAATCTGATTTTGGTGTTGACCATCTGGTGATGTCCATGTGTAGAGTCTTCTCTTGTGTTGTTGGAAGAGGGTGTTTGCTATGACCAGTGCATTTTCTTGGCAAAACTCTATTAGTCTTTGCCATGCTTCATTCCACATTCCAAGGCCAAATTTGCCTGTTACTCCAGGTGTTTCTTGACTTCCTACTTTTGCATTCCAGTCTCCTATAATGAAAAGGACATCTTTTTGGGGTGTTATTTCTAAAAGATCTTGTAGGTCTTCATAAAATTGTTCAACTTCAGTTTCTTCAGCGATACTGGTTGGGGCATAGACAGTGTATACAATTAAAAAATCATTTAGAACTTTGGAAGATCCCAGCTGTGATACAGAATGTAACAAACCAATCTAATTGCTTTGCAAATATACGAACAGCCTCACCAAAGTGGGGGGAGGAGGCAGTGACGTGGTTACTTTACTAATTTTGGAAATGAGTGTAGTTTGCCAAAAGAATTATACTATGCTGCTTACTCTAGTTGATAAAATTATTTCTCCCAAGGATTAGTTACTTAGTTCTGTTGCTCAGTTGTGTCTGACTTTTTGCAACCCCATGTACTACAACATGCCAACTTCCCTGTCCAGCCCCAACTCCTGGAGCTTACTCAAACTCATGTCCATTGAGTCAGTGATGCCATCCAACCATCTCACCCTCTGTCATCCCCTTCTTCTCCTGCACTCAGTCTTTCCCAGCATCAGGGTCTTTTCAGATGACTCGGTTGTTCGCATCAGGTGGCCAGAGTATTGGAGTTTCAGCTTCGGCATCAGTCCTTCCAATGAATATTCAGGAATGATTTCCTTTAGGATTGACAGCTTTGATCTCCTTACAGTCCAAGGGACTCACTAGAGTCTTCTCCAACACCAGTTCAAAAGCATCAATTCTTCAGCGCTCAGCTTTCTTTATAGTCCAACTCTCACATACATACATGTCTACTGGAAAACCACAGCTTTGACTAGATGGACCTTTGTTGTCAAAGTAATATCTCTGCTTTTTATTATGCTATCTAGATTGGTCATAACTTTCCTTCCCAGGAGCAAGTGTCTTTTGATTTCATGGCTCCAGTCACCATCTGCAGTGATTTTGGAGCCCCCGACCCCCGGGCATCTGGTCCCATCACTTCATGGGAAATAGATGGGGAAACAGTAGAAACAGTGTCAGACTTTATTTTTTGGGGGGTCCAAAATCACTGCAGATGGTGACTGCAGCCATGAAATTAAAAGACACTTACTCCTTGGAAGAAAAGTTATGACCAACCTAGATAGTATATTCAAAAGCAGAGACATTACTTTGCCGACTAAGGTCCGTCTAGTCAAGGCTATAACCATAGCCACTTCCTGTGGTCATGTATGGATGTGAGAGTTGGACTGTGAAGAAGGCTGAGCGCTGAAGAATTGATGCTTTTCAACTGTGGTGTTGGAGAAGACTCTTGAGAGTCCCTTGGACTGCAAGGAGATCCAACCAGTCCATTCTGAAGGAGATCAACCCTGGGATTTCTTTGGAAGGAATGATGCTAAAACTGAAGCTCCAGTACTTTGGCCACCTTATGCGAAGAGTTGACTCATTGGAAAAGACCCTGATGCTGGGAGGGATTAGGGGGGCAGGAGGAGAAGGGGACGACCGAGGATGAGATGGCTGGATGGCATCACAGACTCAATGGACGTGAGTCTGAGTGAACTCCGGGAGTTGGTGATGGACAGGGAAGCCTGGTGTGCTGTGATACATGGGGTCGCAAAGAGTCGGACACAACTGAGCGACTGAAGTGAACTGAACTGACCCCCGCCCAAAAATAAAGTCTCTCACTGTTTCCATTGTTTCCCCATCTATTTGCCATGAAGTGATGGGACCAGATGCCATGATCTTAGTTTTCTGAATATTGAGTTTTAAGCCAACTTTTCACTCTCCTCTTTCACTTTCATCACTTTTGCTTTCTGTCAGAAGGGTGGTGCATATCTGAGGTTATTGATATTTCTCCTGGCAATCTTGATTCCAGCTTGTGCTTCATCCAGCCTGGCATTTTGCATGTTGTACTCTGCGTATAAGTTAAATAAGCAGAGTGACCATACACAGCCTTGATGTGGTCCTTTCCTGATTTGAAACCAGTCTGCTGTTCTATGTCCAGTTCTACTATTGCTACTTGACTTGCATACAGATTTCTCAGGAGGCAGGTCAGGTGGTCTAGTATTCCCATCTGTTTAAGAATTTTCCAGTTTGTTGTGATCCACACAGTCAAAGGCTTTGGCATAGTCAATAAAGCAGAAGTAGATGTTTTTCTGGAACTCTTTTGCTTTTTTGATGATCCAGTGGATATTGGCAATTTGATCTCTGGTTACTCTGCCTTTTCTAAAACCAATTTGAACATCTGGAAGTTCACGGTTCACGTACTGATGAAGCCTGGCTTGAAGAATTTTGAGCATTACTTTACTAGCGTGTGAGATGACTACAGTTGTGCGGTAGTTTGAACATTCTTTGGCATTGCCTTTTTTTGGGATTGGAATGAACACTGACCTTTTCCAGTCCTGTGACCACTGCCTAGTTTTCCAGATTTGCTGGCATATTGAGTGCAGCACTTTCACAGCATCATCTTTTAGGATTTGAAACAGCTCAACTGGAATTTCATCACCTCACTAGCTTTGTTCATAGTGATGTTTTCTAAGGCCCACTTGACATCACATTCCAGGATATCTGGCTCTAGGTGAGTGATCGCACCATTGTGGTTATCTGGATCATGAAGAGCTTTTTTTTAGTTCTTCTGTGTATTCTTGCCACCTCTTCTTAATATCTTCTCCTTTCTGTTAGGTCCATGCCATTTCTGTCCTTTATTGTGCCCATCTTTGCATGAAATGTTCCCTCGGTATCTTTAATTTTCTTGAAGAGATCTCTAGTCTTTCCCATTCTATTGTTTTCCTCTATTTCTTTGCATTGGTCACTGAGAAAGGCTTTCTTATCTCTCCTTGCTATTCTTTGGAACTCTGCATTCAAATGGGTATATCTTTCCTTTTCCCCTTTGACTTTAGCTTCTCTTCTTTCTCAGCTATTTGTAAAGCCTCCTCAGACAACCATTTTGTCTTTGTTTTTCTTGGGAATAGTCTTGATCACTGTCTCCTGTACAATGTTACAAACCTCCATCCATAGTTCTTCAGGCACTTGTCTATCAGATCTAATCCCTTGAATCTATTTGTGACTTCTACTATAAAATCACAAGAGATTTAGGTCATACCTGAATGGTCTAGTGGTTTTCCCTACTTTCTTCAATTTAAGTCTGAAGTTGGCAATCAGGAGTTCATGATCTGAGCCACAATCAGCTCCTGGTCTTGTTTTTGCTGACTGTTTTAGAGCTTCTCCATCCTTGGCTGTAAAGAATGTAATCAATTTGATTTCATTAGTGACCATCTGGTGATGTCCGTGTGTAGTATCTTCTCTTGTCTTGTTGGAAGAGGGTGTTTGCTATGACCAGTGAGTTCTCTTAGCAAAACTCTTAGCTTTTGACATGCGTCATTTTGTATCCCAAGGCCAAATTTGCCTGTTACTCCAGGTGTTTTTTGACTTCCTTCTTTTGCATTCCTTTCCCCTATAATGAAAATAACCTTTTTTGGGTGTTAGTTCTAGAAGGTCTTGTAGGTCTTCATAGGGCCATTCAACTTCAGCTTCTTCAGTGTTACTTGTCAGGGCACAGACTGGATTACTGTGATATTGAATGGTTTGACTTGGAAAGGAACAGAGATCATTCTGTTGTTTTTGAGATTGCATCCAAGTACTGTATTTTGGACTCTTTTGTTGACTATGGTGGCTACTCCCTTTCTTCTAAGGGGTTCTTGCCCACAGTAGTAGATATAATGGACATCTGAGTTAAATTCATCCATTCCAGTCCATTTTAGTTCACTGATTTCTGAAATGTTGATGTTCACTCTTGCCATCTCCTGTTTGATGACTTCCAATTTACCTTGATTCATGGACCTAACATTCCAGGTTCCTATGCAATATTGTTCTTTACAGTATTGAACTTTACTTCTATCACCAGTCACATCCACAACTGGGTGTTGTTTTTGCTTTGGCTCTGTCTCTTCATTCTTTCTGGAGTTATTTCTCTACTCATCTCCAGTAGCATATTGGACACCTACTCACCTGAGGAGTTCATCTTTCGTGTCCTATCTTTTTGCCTTTTCATACGTTCATGGGGTTCTCAAGGCAAGGATATTGAAGTGGTTTACCATTCCCTTCTCCAGTAGACTATGTTTTGTCAGACTCTCCACCATGACCCCGTTCGTCTTGGGTGGACTTACACGGCATGGCTCATAGTTTCATTGAGTTAGACAAGGCTGTGGTCCATATGATCAGATTGGTTAGTTTTCTGTGATTGTGGTTTTCATCCTGTCTGTCCTCTGATGGATAGGGATAAGAGTCTTATGGAAACTTCCTGATGGGAGAGACTTGCTGAGGGGGAAACTGGTCTTGTTCTAATGGGCAGGTAAATCTTTAATGCTCACTAAATCTTTAATCCAATTTCTGTGTATGGATGGGGCTGTTTCCTCCCTGTTGTTTGACCTAAGGCCAAACTATGGTGGAGGTAATGAAGGTCCCATGCATGCACTGCTGAACTCGGTGCTCCTGACTCTGCAACAGGCACTGCTGACTCATGCTTCCACTGGAGACTCCTGGACACTCATGGACACTCAGTGGACACTTAAGTCTGGGTCAGTCTCTTGTGGGATAACTGCTCCTTTCTTCTGGGTCCTGGTGCATACAAGGTTTTGTTTGTGCCCTCCAAGAATCTGTTTCCCCAGTCCTGTGTAAGTTCTGGTGGCCCTATGGTGGGATTAATGGTGACCTCCTCCAAGAGGGCTTATGCCATACCCAGGTATGCTGCATCCAGAGCCCTTGCTCCTGCAGCAGGCCACTGCTGACCCATACCTCTGCAGGAGACACTCAGACACGTTTTGGCTCAGTCTCTGTGGGGTGTCTGGATCCTGGTGTGCACAAAGTTTGTCTGAGCCCGCTGAGCATCTCTGGCGGGTATGGGGTTTGATTCTAAACACGATTTCATCACTCTTACCATCTTGCTGGGGCTTCTCTTTTGCCCTTGGATGTAGAATATCTTTTTTTGGTGGGATCCAACATTCTTCTGTTGACAGTTGTTTAGCAGCAAGTTGTAATTTTGGAGTTCTCGGAGGAGTGATGAGCTCATGTCCTTCTCTCCACCATCTTTTTATCTGTTTTAACAACTACAGATATGAATCCAAGTCTTATGATTTTTTGACTTTACAAAGGTATGAAAAGCTATGAATTCAGTTCCAAGGCACTGCCAAAAAACTGTACAGCTTCATTATTCTGAAACTACTATATATGTATATTAGAATTTAGCAATGAGCAAGGTGTGTTACTGTTGGAGGTTACAGATAAGCAAAGGAGAAGAGGCTGGAATGATTCATGGGTAGTAACCTAGAACTGAGACTGGTGTGAATTCATATTTACCTTAATATATATACACAGATGGTTGCATACAGAAATATTTATAGGTAAGTGTATATGTGCACAGGTTACTATGAATGAATATTTCTTTGCTCTATTGGTTGAGGGGTCCTAGAAGCAAAGGCCTCTCAGTAGCAATGAGCACATCAATCACTCAGGTTTTGGTATATAATTTTCCAGTAAAAGCAACCAGGGTGCCTTGCAGAAATGGCTGGCTCTAGGACTGGAGCAAGAAATACATAAGATAAACTTGGAGTATCTTACAGGGCTAGAAAGTGAGGAAGTTCTCAGAGTATTAAAAAACCTATGATAAGGGTATGTCAAAGGGACATAAGAACAAACTGAAAGAGCTCAATGGCCAAAACTAGAATAATTTGGGCAGCACAATAAAGTAATAATGCATTATAACACCAAGTATTAAAAAAAAAAACATGAGTCCAGATATAAACAAATAAATAAATAACTGGGAGAAGAGACAAATCTCTGCAGAAAAATTCCAAATAATTTATGTAGGTATTCCACTATCAAGGAGGTGGAGGATAATGCCTTCATCTTTAGGTTTGGGCTGCACATAATGCCTTCCTTCTAAAAGTACAATATACAAAGGAGGAAAAGAATATATTTAGTATAGAATCTTATACAAACACTATCTCAGGTGAGTAATCAAGGTTGACATCAACAGTGAAAGTCATGTTGGTAGTATGTACCATCAATATGATGTGATGAGAATGGCATTTCAACTATGTTTTACTCCCTCAAACCCCAATTTGAGAAACATCAGACAATCTCCACTGATAAAACATTTTTAAGAGTACTTTACCAGTACTCAAGGACTTCCCTATAGCTCAGATGGTAAAGAATCTACCTGCAACACTGGAGACCCGAGTTCGATCCCTGGGTTGGGAAGATCCTTTGGAGCAGGGAATGGCAGCCCTCCCCAGTATTCTTGCCTGGAGAATCCCATGGACAGAGGACTCTGGCAGGCTACAGTCTGTGGGGTTGCAAAGAGTCGGACACGACTAGTGACTGACACTACTTACCAGTACTCCTCAAAACTGTCAAGGTAACCAAAGCTAAAAGTTTCAGAAAGTGTTACAGCTGAGAGGAGTCTTGGGAGACCTGGTAACTAAATATATCGTTCTGGAACAGAAAAAAGAGATGTAGGTAAAAACTGAGGAAATCTGAATAGTGTGGTCTTTAGCTAATAATAATATATCAACATGCTTCAGTAATTATTACAGCTGTAGCAGTTTTAGGGTTTCCCTAGTGGCTCAGATGATAAAGAATCTGCCTACAATGTCAGAGACCTGGGTTCAATTCCTGGGTCAGGACGGCTGGCAACCCACTCCAGTATTCTTGCCTGGGGAATCCCCATGGACAGAGGAGCCTGGTGGGCTACAGTCCATGGAGTCACAAAGAGTCGGACATGACTGAGCAACTAAGCACAGCACAGTAGCAGTTTTAAGATGCTAATAATAGGGAGAACTGGTTGTGGAGTATATGAGAACTTGCTGTACTGTCTTTACAGTTTTTATGTATATATAAACTCTTCTAAAAACAAAAAGATTTAAAAAAAACAGATAACTCCTTTATTAGAGTTTCCTTAGTGACACTTTAATATTGAATAAATCAACTCCCTCATCTCCAGAAGGTGAAAATGTTAATGGGCTCAACATTCCAATTAAAAGGCAGAATGAATTAAAAAAAAACAAGTTCTTCTGGAAACTCACACATTTAAATATAAATACTAGGTAAGTTGGCAAAGTAATGGATAGAAAAAGATATGTGATGGAAACAGGAAAAGGAACAATGCTTAAGCAACTATGTTAATATCAAGTAAAATAAACCTTGAAATAAATTTTACTTTCATTTATTCTTTTTCTGATCTTTTTCTGTCTAGATCCAACTTTTTGACCTATAAAATTTTTCTTCTGCCTGAAGAAGTACTTTTAACATTTCTTTTAAGGAAGTCTGTTGTTATTTGAATTTCCTCAGCTTTTGTTTTCTTCTGAGAAAATATTTATTTTTATTTCACTTTTGAAAGATAAAAACTTTGCTGACTATATAAGTCTACATTGGTGGTTCTATTTTTCTCAGTTCTTTAAAGATTTCACTCCACTCTCAGTTTATGAGAAGTCTACTGTAATTCCTGTCCTCGTTCCGGTAGAGAGACGGTGGTTTTTCTTTCTCTTCTCTGGCTTCTTTCAAGATTTCCTCTTTGTCTTTAGTTTTTTGTCTTTTGCCATTTGAATATGATAGCCTCGGTGTGTGTGTGTGTGCACACATGTGTGTGTGCATGTATTGATAGTTCTGCTTGAAGTTGTCTGAGCTTCCTAGATCTGTGGTACTGTGTTTATCACAGTTTTGGTAATTTTCGGTCATTATTACTTCAGATATTTCTTCTGCTATTTTCTCTGTTTCCAATTATGCATCTGTGACACCTTTTGCAGTTATCCCACAGTTCTTGGATTTTTTGTTCTTTTTTTGTATTTGTGCTTCAGTTTGTGAAATTTATATTGATAGATCTTCAAGTTTACAGATGCTTTTCCAGGGCCATGTTGAATCCACTGATGGCATCCAAGACAGTCTTTGTTTCTGTTAGAATTTTTTCTAACATTTCTTTTTTATTCTTTCTTAGAGTTTCCATCATTTGGCCTTTTCCACTTAAAGTCTTTAACATAGTACTCATTTGTTGTTGTTCAGCTGTTAAGTCGTGCCCAAGTCTGTGACCCCAGGGACTGCAGCACTCCAGGTTTCCTTGTCCTTCAGTATCTCCTGGAGTTTGCTCAACTCATGTCCATTGAGTTGGTGATGCCATCCAGCCATCTCATTCTCTGCTATCCCCTTCTCCTCCTGCCTTCAGTCTTTTCCAGCATGAGGGTGTTTTCAATGAATCGGCTCTTTGCATCAGGTGGCCAAAGTATTACTCATAGCTATTTTAAATTCCTTGTCTGATAATTCCACAATCTGTATCATGTCTGAATCTGATTCTTGGTTTGTCTTTATAGACTGTAAATTTTTTTTTTGCCTTTTAAGCATGAATTGCAGTTTTATTCTGGAAATCTAGACAACTCATCAGGTAATAGGAAATGAGCCTTTTAAATGTGATTTTTTAAAAAAAATTAATCTCTCTTACAGTTGGGTTCTGTTTAATGTTTGCTGTAGTTGTAGGTGCCAAAGGCTTTTATCTCCCCTAATGTCTTTGATTTTGTCTTTCCTGTTGTCTTTTGGGGTCTTTAACAACTTCCCTGAGACTCCTTAGATAGAGTCTCAATTTTGTAGTTCTTTGAGCTGAATTCACCGATATCCTGGAGTCTGATGGTGTAGTAGAAAGATGTGAAGTAGCATTGTATAATCTTGAAATTAAATCTTCTTCCTTTAGTGCATCTATGTCATTGGGCTGTGACCTTCACAAATTGTTCTCCAGTGGTATAGTCCTCCTTGGATTACTTTCTCTAGCTGTAGCATCTATTTATTTGAAATCATGACTGGTTTTGACTGTTTTTTCCCCACCTAAGTGGAGACAAGATGGACTCAGGGACTGTGTTAGGAGGAATGCTATTATTGCAGATGGGATAAAGATCTAGAAAAGTCTTTTCCAGTGTAAGTAAACCTTTGTTATAGAGAAGGCTCTGAGCATATTTCATAATGATTACTCTTACCCCATCCCCACCTGCCATAGCCATGAAGGGAACTTTTGGGGATCTTCACTGTGATAACTTAGTAGGGTTCCTAGATGTAAATTCAGTTCAGTTCAGTTGTTCAGTCATGTTTGGCTCTTTGCCACCCCATGGACTGCAGCACACCAGACTTCCTGTCTATCACCAACTCCCGGAGCTTGCTCTAACTCATGTCCATCGAGTCGGTGATGTCGTCCAACCATCTCGTCCTCTGTGGTCCCTTTCTCCTCCTCCCTTCAATCTTTCCCAGCATCAGGGTCTTTTCTAAGGAGTCAGTTCCTTGGCATCAGGTGGCCAAACTATTGGAGCTTCAGTTTCAGCATCAGTCCTTCCAATGAATATTCAGGGCTAATTTCCTTTAGGATTGACTAGTTTGATCTCCTTGCAGTCCAAGGGACTCTCAAGAGTCTTCTCCAACACCACAGTTAAAAACATTAGTTCTTCAGTGCTCAGCTTTATTTATGGTCCAACTCTCACATTCATATGTGACTACTGGAAAAACCATAGCTTTGACTATATCGTGGTCCTAGATGTAAAGCCCCTGAAAATTTGGAGGCACCTCTAAGACTGAGGCTTTCAGGAGACTTACTATTATGGAAGTCTGCACTCAGCTTCCAGTAGCTCATCAAAATTTCCTTTAAGTGTTTCTACAAGTTTATGGCCCCAGTGGCTTCTGCTCCAGTTGGTCAAATCTCAACTGTGACTTTCAGGATTCTTCTGTCCTTCCAGATCTCAGGGTGGTGGTGGTTTGCCTTAAAACTTTGGTTCTCTGATGGATCCAAGAAAAGTTACTGGTTTTCAAGTTGTTCAACTTTTTCTTGATGTGATGGCAGCAGTGTTGACTTTCAAGCTCTTTATATGTTGGTGCTGATACTGTAAAACGTCTTATGACATTTAATTATTGATATGATTGGATTCAGGCCTACCAGTTTATTGTTTTATTTTGCCTCTCTGTTTTTTTTTTTTAAAGATTTTATCTTTTAGAGCATTTTTAGGTTCACAACCAAACTGAACAGACTGTACAGAGATTTCTCATATATCCCTTGTCCTCGCACAAGCATAGCCTCTTCTATTATCAACATCCTCAACCAGAGTGGTACATTTGTTAAAACTGATGAACTTACATGGATACATTATCACCCAAAGTTCATGTTTTTGTTAGGATTCACTCACTCTTGATGTTTTGACAAGGGTATAATGATATGTAGTTCTCATTGTATTAATAGTATCATAAAGAATAGTTTAATAGTCCTATAATTCCTCTGTGCTTTACTGCTTTTTGTTTTTCAATTCCCTTCCCCACCGTTTATTTTACCTTCAGTCTGATTACTTAACTATTTTTAGAGTTCTATTTTTAATTTATTACGTTGACTTTTAGCTGTGCTTTCCTTTTCTGTGGTTATGATAAGGTATCACAGTATACATTTTAAGCTTGTTACCCTCTTTGATTTGGTACTGTGTAGCTTCGTGTAATAATGCAGATCCGTTGTGATGATATAGATCCCTTTACTGTCACCTCATGTATGTTGGCATGTCACCTCATGTATGTTGGCAGTTGATCCTCTTAGTTGTCTTTGTCTGCACTGTCTTCATATCACCTTCATTCTGGAAGGAGGCTTTGCTATATGTAGAATTCTTGGTTGAGAGTTCTTTGGCTTTTGGTATTTCAAAGATCTTGCCACATTGTCTTTTTTCTTTCACAGTTTTAGGTGAGAAGTCAGAATAACTTAGGTTTTCTAAGGTTGCTTTCAATATTTTTCCTTTGTATTTGATTTTCAGCATTTTGATGTGTTGACTCTTGGTTTTCTTTCTGTTTGTCCTTAACTGATCTCTTAAATCTGTAGATTTACATCTCTCATCAAATTTGAAAAGTTTTCAGCTATTATTTTTTCAATTTTTTACTTCTCCATTCTCTTCATTTCTTTCTTCTGCTTCTGTTAATATGAGCTTGTTATTTTTTTCTTTAACTTGTTGTATGGAGGATTACATTAATTGATTTTTAAATGTTGGACCAACTTTGCATACCTGATTGTGGTTTATAGTACTTCAAGTTCACTATTTTCAATTTCACTAACACAATTCTCTTTTTAAAAACTTTCTAACATTTATTCTGGCACCAATAAATAACTGTTACATTTGCTTTTATAGTATTTAGATTGCAGAGGCCCAGAAACTATTTATATGGTCCCCTAGGAACACTGTGAAGGAGCATTCTTTCATTCTTTTATTTTTTTATGTTTTTGTGTTTTAATTAATTTATTTATTTGAATTGGAGGCTAATTACTGTACAATATTGTAGTAGTTTTTGCCACACATTGACATGAATCAGCCATGGGTGTACATGTGTTCCCCATCCTGAACCCCCCTCCCACCTACCTCCCCATCCCATCCCTTAGGGTCATCTGAGGGCACCAGCCCTGAGCACCCTGTCTCATGCATCAAACCTGGACTGGCGATCTGTTTCACATATGATAATATACATGTTTCAATGTTATTCTCTCAAATCTTCCCACCCTTGCCTTCTTCCACAGAGTCCAAAAGTCTGTTCTTTATCTCTGTGTCTCTTTTGTTATCTCGCATATAGGGTCATTGTTGCCATCTTTTGAAATTCAATATATATATGTTTTAGTATACTGTATTGGTGTTTTCCTTTCTGGCTTACTTCACTCTGTATAATAGGCTCCAGTTTCATCCACCTCATTAGAACTGATTCAAATGTATTCTTTTTAATAGCTGAGTAATACTCCATTGTGTATATGTACCACTGCTTTCTTATCCATTCGCCTGCCAGTGGACATCTAGGTTGCTTCCATGTCCTGGCTATTGTAAACAGTGCTGCGATGAACATTGGGGTACACGTGTCTCTTTCAGTTCTGGTTTCCTTTTTGTGTATGCCCAGCAGAGGGATTAATGGGTCGTATGGCAGTTCTATTTCCCGTTTTTAAAGGAATCTCCATACTGTTCTCCATATTGGCTGTACTAGTTTGCATTCCCACCAACAGTGTAAGAGGATTCCCTTTTCTCCGTACCCTCTTCAGCATTTATTGTTTGTAGACTTTTTGATAGCAGCCATTCTGACTGACGTGAGATGGTACCTCATTGTGGTTTTTGATTTGCATTTCTCTGTTAATGAGTGATGTTGAGCATCTTTTCATGTGTTTGTTAGCCATCTATATGTCTTCTTTGGAGAAATGTCTTTTAGTTCTTTGGCCCAGTTTTTGATTGGGTCGTTTATTTTTCTGGAGTTGAGCTGCATGAGCTGCTTGTATATTTTTGAGATTAATTCTTTGTCAGTTGCTTTGTTTGCTATTATTTTCTTCCATTCTGAAGGCTGTCTTTTCACTTTGCTTATAGTTTCGTTCATTGTGCAAAAGCTTTTAAGTTTAATTAGGTCCCATTTGTTTATTTTTGCTTTTATTTACATTACTCTGGGAAGTGGGTCATAGAGGATCCTGCTATGATTTATGTCAGAGAGTGACTGACCCAATTCTTTATCAATTTTATTACAAGTCAATCTTACATATTTTTACATTAGATATTGTGTTTTTCAGTTTAAGAATTTCTATTTCTTTTGTATTTTCTGTTTCTTTCCTAAGATTGTTACCCTTTGGTTGATTTGAAGTATATTTGCCTTTGCCTTATTGAGCCTTGTTAGTCTTTATTTTGGGCTTTCCTGGTAGCTCAGACAGTAAAGAATCTGATGCAATACAGGAGACCTGGGTTCAATCCCTGGGTTGGGAAGTTCCCCTGAAGGAGGGCATGGCAAACCCACTTCAGTATTCTTGCCTGGAGAATCCCCATGGACAGAGGAGCCTGGTTGGCTACAGTCCATGGGGTCACAAAGAGTCAGATATGACTGAGTGACTTAAGCACAACACAGCAGTCTTTATATTACTCATTTGATAATTCCATCATTTGGTTTAACTCAAGGTTGGCTTCTGTTTATCATCTTCTCCCTTAAGAATGAGTCAAATTTCTCTAGTTCTTTTTATATAAGAGATAATTTTGGTTTATATCCTGACTACTGTGAACATTATATTGTGTATACTCTGAATTCTGTTATACTTCTCCAAATATTATTTGTGTTTCTGTGTTAGCAGATGGTTTACTTGGTTAGATGCAAATAATCAATTAATTTAAGACTCTATTTTATTGATGTTTTCAATAAACTTTGAGAATAACTTCATCTTTCCTGTGGTATGAGGCAGGTTGAGTTTTATTTTCTAGGTTCAGCTGCAAGTTGCTCTGAGTTTGCCATGCACATTCATAGTTTGCTGCTGCTGCTAAGTCACTTCAGTCATGTCCGATTCTGTGCGACCCCATAGACGGCAGCCTAATGGGCTCCACCGTCCCTGGGATTCTCCAGGCAAGAACACTGGAGTGGGTTGCCATTTCCTTCTTTTTTTTTTTTAATTAATTTTTATTTTTCAGTTTGTTTTGCTTTACGATACTGTATTCGTTTTGCTACACATTGATATGAATCAGCCACGAGTGTACATGAACTCCCAATCCCGACCCCCCCAACTCCCGCCCCACACCATCTCTCTGGACTATCCCCGTGCCTCAGTCCCAAGCATCCTACATCCTGCATCGAACCTAGACCGGTGATTCATTTCACTTATGATATCATACATGTTGCACTGCCATTTTCCCAAATCATCCCTCCCTCTCCCTCTCCCACAGAGTCCAAAAGGCTGTTCTATACATCTGAGTCTCTTTTGCTGTCTCGCGTACAGGTTTATCATTACCATCTTTCTAAATTCCATATATATGTGTAAGTATACTCTACTGGTGTTTTTCTTTCTGGGTTACTTCACTCTGTATAATCGGCTCCAGCTTCATCCACCTCATTAGAACTGATTCAAAGTACTGGAAATAAAAGCAAAAATAAACAAATGGGATCTAATTAAAATTAAAAGCTTCTGCACAACAAAGGAAACTATAAGCAAGGTGAAAAGACAGCCTTCTGAATGGGAGAAAATAATAGCAAATGAAGCAACTGACAAACAACTAATCTCAAAAATATACAAGCAGCTTATGCAGCTCAACTCCAGAAAAATAAATGACCCAATCAAAAAATGGGCCAAAGAACTAAATAGACATTTCTCCAAAGAAGACATACGAATGGCTAACAAACACATGAAAAGATGCTCAACATCACTCATTATCAGAGAAATGCAAATCAAAACCACAATGAGGTACCATTTCACACCATTCAGAATGGCTGCGATCCAAAAGTCACAAGCAGTAAATGCTGGAGAGGGTGTGGAGAAAAGGAACCCTCTTACACTGTTGGTGGGAATGCAAATTAGTACAGCCACTATGGAGAACAGTGTGGAGATTCCTTTAAAAATTGCAAATAGAACTGCCTTATGATCCAGCGATCCCACTGCTGGGCATACACACTGAGGAAACCAGAATTGAAAGAGACACATGTACCCCAATGTTCATTGCAGCACTATTTATAATAGCCAGGACATGGAAGCAACCTAAATGTCCATCAGCAGATGAATGGATAAGAAAGCTGTGGTACATATACACAATGGAGTATTACTCAGCCATTTCCTTCTCCAGTGCATGAAAGTGAAAAGTGAAAGTGAAGTCGCTCAGTCGTGTCCAACTCTTCACGACCCCATGGACTTCAGCCTACCAGGTTACTCTGTCCATGGGATTTTCCAGGCAAGAGTACTGGAGTGGGTTGCCATTGCCTTCTCCTCATAGTTTAGAGGTCAGCAAAAAACTAGGGCCAGTTGGACTTCACTTATAGTCCAATGGTTAAGAATTCACCTGCCAGTGCAAGGCTTGTGGGTTCACTCCCTGTTCCTGGGAGATTGTATATGTGATGGGACAACTAAGCTTGTGTACCACCAGTTCTGAGCCTGTACTCTAGAGTCCATGAGCTGCAACTACTGAGCCCATGCATCTTAGAGCCCATGCTCTGCAACAGGAGAAGCCACTGCAATGAGAAGCCTTCACACTGTAAGTACAGAGTAGTCCCATCTGCCACAACTAGAGAGTAGCCCCTGCTCACCGTCAAAAGACCCACCATAGCCAAAAAATTAAAAAAAAAAAAAGACTAGAGCAAGTTTGTATACAGACTTTGGTGTATTCCTTCTTTCTGTCTTAAAAAAATTTTTTTTTTAGAATTTCCCCATTTTTTTTCCATATCTTAGGTTGCTTTGGCTCTGTCCTCTGGTTCTTCAGACAAGAAAGAGGGTTTTCTAACTTTTAGCCATTCTGTAACTTGCAATGACAGCAGCCTGTCTCAGAGTAAAATCACACAAATAGAAGACTCAGGCTGTACTGTCCATCTCTTTCATATTGTAACATCCTTCCAATATCTGTCTGATCTTAACTGTGGAATTTTGAGGTTGTTGTTCTCCTGTTTTCATTCACCATTTATATTTATTTTCAGGTAGTTTTGAATATAAGGATTGTAATCCACCATACTGAAAACAGAACACTTTTCAGCCTCTGACTTCTATTGCTAGTCTCTAATATGTACCACAGCTCAATGACTTTCAAAAAAACTATGCTTAATTTCTGAAATTCCATTGCCTTACCAGTAAAATGGAGTCTTAAATGAATTGAGACATGTAAAATATTAGGCAGCAAAAATACTGATTTTATTTTTCCTGTATCTCCTTCTTCTCTTTCATAGTGAGGTTGTCTCTAATCAGGTTCAGTCTCTAATCCTGTATTGTCCATGTTCTAAATCCACTCTGAAACCATAATTTCTGGCAGCATCTCTAGAGTAGAGACTCTTAACTTTTAAATTTTATTTTATTTAGGTGACATCTCTCTCAACATCTTCAGATAGTGGGAATAAGTAAGACAGGAGGAAGTTATCTTAAGACAGTAGCTTAAAATTGAACAGTAAACATCTCTTTTCAAATTTTTTTTTTATTTTTGGTTGTGCTGAGTCTTCATTGCTTCACGGGCTTTTCTCTAGTTGTGGCAAGCAGCGGCTACTCTCCAGCTGTGCTGCGCAGACTTCTCATCGCAGTGATTTTTCTTGTTGGGCACGGGCTCTAGGCACAGGGCCTCAGTGTTGCGGCTTCCAGGCTCTAGAGCACAGGCTCAGTTGCTGTGGTGCCTGGGCTTAGTTGCTCCACAGCATGTGGGATCTTCTTGGGCCTGATTGAACCCATGTCTTGGTGCACTGGCAGGCGGATTCTTTACCACGGAACCACCAAGGAAGCCCCAGCATCTCTTTTCTTATAAATCTTTTAGGTATTCCCACCACTCTCCCAATATTAGACGTTTTAGTAGGTCATTCCTCCTACAGAACTCCTCTGTATTGCTCTTCTCCCTTTTTTTAAAAAATTCAGATTTTCTCTAGCTAGTTCACTGACCTTCCTTTTGTATTATTAATTTCATATGCAAAGGAGTTTAGTTATAATCTTGTCTCATTCCCAGTTAATATTCCACAAGTTTCTTTTTCTCCCCCAACAAATAAAATAGCCATCAAATGTTGGGTTAATTTGAAAGAACATATCTTACCCCAATGAAGACTACTGTGACCAACTCTTAAGCAAGGATTTTTGTTGCCTTTTTTTTTTCTTAATTCCCATTACGTTCATTCTAGTAAGGGAGTGAGAATGATGTATACTGCTTTACAAAATCTTCTTTGTACTTCTGATATCCAATAATGTCTGAGAACTGAAAGTTTTCCTGCAAGTTTGGTAGAGATGCATTTGGACGCAACACCTAACTGCAACTAATGTGTATCTTTCATTACTAGTTTAGTGTAAGCATTCATGCATGTCACTACAGAAATATTGATGTGCTCAGTTATGGGGTATTCATATTATATGGTACCATACCTGTATTACCTATCTAAAACCTGAAAATTCATGAATTCTGAAACACATCTTGCCCTAAAAGTTTTGAGGGAGAAGTTATAGACCTATAAATATGGAAAAACACCTTAGAACATACTGATGTCATATATTTTATATTGGAAAATTGTATTCCATAAAAGCAATTATTTGGAAGTATATTTACTATTGAATTACCTAACTCACTACAAGTTAAATTCAAACATAGTGAAACCAAGCCATCATTAATTCATATTTAAATGGCAAGAAAAGCAGCATTTTCAAAACCAAATGTCAATAATATAAGTTGATTACCAAAACTGCAGTAATTCAACCTTTCTGCACATTTGCATGCAAAGTATAAAAGTATCAACATTTAAAAAAATTGAATGATAGACATGATAGAAAAATAGGTCCTCAGAAAGCTATAAGCATGGGTTAATGTTAACTGTGAACATATCATTTTAGTATCTTTGATTAGTGCCTTACTAGATACAAGTCAGGGCCTCTTGGTCATAAGGAATGTGAAAACGGAAGCCAGAAGAATTTACCTTCTCACTCTTGATGCAGAATTTTCATTTTTTTGTTTTATTCTTGACACATTAGAGTTATCTGGTAGGCCAGGAACCATACTATTAATATAAAAGTCATCAACCCAGTATCATAGTTATCATGTTGAAGAGGTGCTGGTATTTGGTGGCAGGACTGAAGAAGGATGGCAAGAACAAATGTTTCAACATAACACAGTCATGGGATTAACAGTAAAAAATATAAAGAATATATTCTCTATGACTGTACTTTGATGCACATGCAAATGGCCCAGAAAACCCCATTTTCCCACTGTTTTATCACAATTACAGATGGGTAATTGGGTGTTACCCATGGGTGGGTGTTTTAAAATGGGTGCAGGAAGGTAAGTTCCATTGTAGCAACAACTGCTATTTAAACCTCTGAGCATTGTATTGACACATCTTTGGGACCCTAACTTAAATCACCATTGCTCTTGGTTAGATGTATATATTTTCATTTTTCTTGGTTTTCTTTTTTCTTTTCTTGGATTAGAGAGCTATATACGTCTTGATCTTTTACTGTTTTCCTAATGACTCTCAGGTTTCTTTCTTCAAGTATTTAATGGCTAGCTCTTTTTGTTCGGGTATTAGTTTAAATATCACCATCCCTTTTTTTCCTCCAGAACCTTCTTTTGTTTTATTTTCATCACAACGCTTTTTTTCATGACACTTAAAACTATGTTAAATGTTTATTTCCAGCTGTCATCATACTCTACCCCACATAGACTCCAAGAAGGAAGTAACCTTGTACCTTCACTAAACTGCTTGTGCAAGAAGGCACTTAATAAATATTTGTTGAATAAATGAATTAACGTGTGAATGAATAGATCAGAATCAAAGTGCAGGAAAATTACATGTATTTGCACTGGGTAGTAATGTCAGTTTCATTGTTGGTTAACTTTATCTCAGACATTTCAAATATCCAATATACATTTTTAATTGATGTGTTTAGATTTTAACTTAAAGAC
Organism: Aepyceros melampus; assembly: GCA_006408695.1. NCBI lineage: Eukaryota > Metazoa > Chordata > Mammalia > Artiodactyla > Bovidae > Aepyceros > Aepyceros melampus. Next base: position 60,279 of record SJXQ01003807.1, on the reverse strand, counting down.
TTTAAAGCTGGGAGTGATCCTCAAAAAACTGAAAATAGAACTACCATTTGATCTAGCAGTTCCACTCCTATGTATATAGACAAAGAAAATAAAATACTAATTCAGAAAAATATACATACCCAAATGTTCATGCCAGTGTTGTTTACACTAACCAAGATATGGAAGCAACCTCAGTGACCACCAACAGATGAATGGATAAAGAATATGTGGTATGTGTATACACCACACACTGGAATACTGCTGCTGCTAAGTCGCTTCAGTCATGTCCGACTCTGTGTGACCCCATAGACGGCAGCCCACCAGGCTCCCCCGTCCCTGGGATTCTCCAGGCAAGAACACTGGAGTGGGTTGCCATTTCCTTCTCCACACTGGAATACTACTCAGCCATAAAAAAGAATAAAAAGTTTGCCATTTGTAGCAACATGGATGGACTTGGAGGGCATTATGCTAAGTAAAGTAAGTTAGAGAAAGACAAATACTGTATGTTATCACTTGTATGTGTAATCTAAAAATAAAACAAATTAATGAATATAACAAAACAGAAATCGACTCAGATATTGAGAAACTAGTGGTTACCAGTGGGAAAGTGAAAGAGGTAGGGGCAAGGTAAGGGTAAGTGATTAGGAGGTACAAGTGAAAGTCACTCAGTCATGTCTGACTTTTTGCGACCCCATGGAATATACAGTCCATGGAATTCTCCAGGCCAGAATACTGGAGTGGATGGCTTGTTCTCTTCTCCAGGGGATCTTCCCAACCCAGGGATCGAACCCAGGTCTCTCACATTGCAGGCGGATTCTCTACCAGCTGAGCCACAAGGGGAGCCCAAGAATACTGGAGTGGGTAGCCTATCCCTTCTCCAGCAGATCTTCCCAACCCGGGAATCCAACCCGGGTCTCCTGCATTGCATACGGGTTCTTTTCCAACTGAGCTATCAGGTAAGCCGAGGAGGTACAAAATACTATGTATAAAATAAATAAGCTATACAGATATACAGACAGGGAATTTTAAACAAACCAACCAACCTAGAGTGAATAATGAAAGTACTTCCCTCTAGCAGTGTCTCAAAAACTACCGTGATTCTTACAAATGCTTACCTCTTAACAATATACATCTAAAAATGGCAGTCAACTTATAAGCGTAGCATTCAGAGACATGAAGTCTAGTGAATCTCAAGGCTGGCAAAGTATTCCTTCTCTCCTTTTTCTGATTTCTCACTGCAGAAAGCTAGATAGAGTTGAACTGTGTTCCTGGTTAGTGTAACTAGAGTTGGGCTGATGTTCTGTGGATTAGGACAAGTAATGCCAGTATCAAGATGTAGAATGTTTTTTAGTGTAAAGGATAAATATGAGCTTCAAGAATAAGATGGTAGTGTAATGTATTTGTTAAACAATTGAATAATAGGAAATAAAACCAAGGCCAGGAACTGAGTAAGGTTAATTCAGTTCAGTTCAGTTGCTCAATTGTGTCCTACTCTTTGTGGTCCCATGAATCGCAGCACGCCCTGTCCATCACCATCTCCCAGAGTTCACTCAGACTCACGTTCATTGAGTCAGTGACGCCATCCAGCCATCTCATCCTCAGTCGTCCCCTTCTCCTCCTGCCCCCAATCCCTCCCAGCATCAGAGTCTTTTCCAATGAGTCAACTCTTCACATGAGGTGGCCAAAGTACTGGAGCTTCAGCATTAGCATCATTCCTTCCAAAGAAATCCCAGGGTTGATCTTCAGAATGGACTGGTTGGATCTCCTTGCAGTCCAAGGGACTCTCAAGAGTCTTCTCCAACACCACAGTTCAAAAGCATTAATTCTTTGGTGCTCAGCTTTCTTCACAGTCCAACTCTCACATCCATACATGGCCACAGGAAAAACCATAGCCTTGACTAGACAGATCTTAGTCGGCAAAGTAATGTCTCTGCTTTTGAATATGCTATCTAGGTTGGTCATAACTTTTCTTCCAAAGAGTAAGCGTCTTTTAATTTCATGGCTGCAGTCACCATCTGCAGTGATTTTGGAGCCCCCCAAAATAAAGTCTGACACTGTTTCCACTGTTTCTCCATCTATTTCCCATGAAGTGATGGGACCAGATGCCATGATCTTCGTTTTCTGAATGTTGAGCTTTAAGCCAACTTTTTCACTCTCCTCTTTCACTTTCATCAAGAGGCTTTTTAGTTCCTCTTCACTTTCTGCCATAAGGGTGGTGTCATCTGCATATCTGAGGTTATTGATATTTCTCCTGGCAATCTTGATTCTACCTTGTGTTTCTTCCAGTCCAGCGTTTCTCATGATGTACTCNTGGGACCAGATGCCATGATCTTCGTTTTCTGAATGTTGAGCTTTAAGCCAACTTTTTCACTCTCCTCTTTCACTTTCATCAAGAGGCTTTTTAGTTCCTCTTCACATTCTGCCATAAGGGTGGTGTCATCTGCATATCTGAGGCTATTGATATTTCTCCCGGCAATCTTGATTCCAGCTTGTGTTTCATCCAGTCCAGCGTTTCTCATGATGTATTCTGCATATATGTTAAATAAGCAGGGTGACAATATATAGCCTTGATGTACTCCTTTTCCTATTTGCAACCAGTCTGTTGTTCCATGTCTAGTTCTAACTGTTGCTTCCTGACCAGCATACAGATTTCTCAAGAGACAGGTCAGGTGGTCTGGTATTCCCATCTCTTTCAGAATTTTCCACAGTTTGTTGTGATCCACACAGTGAAAGGCTTTGGCATAGTCAATAAAGCAGAAATAGATGGGCAACCAATTTTCCAATTTAAATTATAAGACCTTAATAAGTTAGCTTTTAAAAACAACTCTAAATATATTCCACTATATTTTCAACAACCTATTATTTACTTCTAGAAAGTATTCAAAAGTACATTGTACCAGAAAAACCATGAACACCAAAAGTACCCATTCATTGCCTTGCCCCTTCTAAGAAGCCCTGGAACACAGGTCACCATGCTATGAACAACAGGACTCAGACACTGGCCAAAACTGACTGGACCACGATTGGTACCTGAGCCAAAGACAGCCAAGAAGAAACTGCCTTGCCAAAGGGGCCTGATGTGCAATTTCTGCCTAAGAAGGGTACTTTGCAGTGGTTTGTGCCTAGCCAACCTGATCAGATCCTGTCTCTAGGAAAGTCTGAATATGAAACACACAGTTAACAGAAGCAGAATAATCATGAGAATGACTACCAGCGTTAATACAGTATCCTGAATGGTTCTACTTGCAATCTGTTTAGCTGGTGAGACAATTTCCTAGGCATTCTTCCTAACTTAAATATTTTTTCATTGAACTACTATATAAGATAACTTGATCTTGCATCTGTTCTTTATAACCTGAAAAGGCCTAATACTCTTTTTCTCTTACTTGTATGAAAGCCACAAATTCCCTCCTAAACCAGTGGTTCTTGAACCTAGCAACAAGCAGAATCATTGGTGGAGTTTTAAAATATTAAAGATCTATGGTGGAGGAGGAGAAAAGGGGAAAGTTTCTGGGCTGCTGGTAATGTTCTTTTTTTCTTTTAATTTGGGTGCCAGTTGAACAAGTATGTTCATCTTTTGCAATTTGCTAAGCTGCTTGTGATTTGTGTACTTAATTGTATGTATGCTACACCTAAACTGAAAACAAGTTTCCATTAAGGAAAGGAAAGTAGTTCTGTTTTGAGGTTCATACCACCCATCTATTCATCCTTAGCACCTGCCTCCCGGACACTTCATCACATCGAAGATTTAGGATCCTGGTCAATAGCCTTTTTCTATACTCTGTCTGCTGTGCTAAGTTGCTTCAGTTGTGTCCAACTCTGCAACCTATGGACTGTAGCCCACCAGGTGCCTCTGTCCATAGGGTTCTCCAAGCAAGAATACTGGAGTGGGTTGCCATTTCTTCCTCCAGAGGATCTTCCTGACCCAGGGATCGAACAGTCGTTTCTTACTTCTTCTGCATTGGCAGGAAGGTTCTTTACCACTAGTGACACCTGAGAAGCCCTCTTCTATACTCTAAATCCTGCCATAACTCTGAGTGACTTTAATGTCCATGTGATTGAGCCACTCAAAAGCCTCACCTTGCTGTTCTTAGAGCTTTCACTCCACTGCAGTTACACTCTCCATGAGTACACCCTGAATTTACCATTTTCTGGAACTTGTTAACAGCTTAAATTATAAACTTAATAAGCTTTTCTCTGACTACAACCTCCTATTTCAGCTTTGATTTCCTTACTGTCCTATTCCTGTTCTTTGAGCCAATAATATTATCTACCATAAAAACTTTTTGTGAGAATTAGTGAAATGATGTCATCAACAGCATAATACAATGTCTGACACACAGGAACTGCTCAGTACATGGTAGCCATATTTCAATATTATGTATTTTATTATAAACAAACATTTTTCAGGACTCAAATTTTCCCCAAATTCACTCAACTTTTGGCATTAATGAAATGTGGCTTTTGACAATATATTTCTCCTGATCCTTTTAAATGAAAGCCAGTCCTCCAGCTATTCTCTCTGATTCAAGAAGTCAGGGGGTAAGATCAGTACAGACCTTGTTCTCAAGGCTAATTTCACATCAGTGTTCTATCATCATATTGCTCAAAAAGCTCTTATCTTTCAAGATGAATGTAAACTATTTTCAGAGTCATCTTACCAACATTCAGGACTCCTTTCTACATTATCCCCTATTATTAAACTCTGGGGCTTCAAAATTAACACAGATCATCCGTTTTATACCTTGGCCTTACAGATGCTTCATCAAAGTTAAATCCCATGATCTGGACTCAGATCAGAGATTTCAGATTCAGATTGACCCCTTACAACTGTGTGACTGTGGCAGAGTTATTTCACCTTTCTAAATTTCAGCTTCTTTACCTGTAAAATGCTCTTAACAACAACTACTCACTGGGCCGTTGTGAAGCATAAATGTGAAAATTTACATAATGCACTTAGCAAAATGCCTAGTGCAGTAAATATTTAATAGTTTAATAGCTGTGATCACTATATTAATTTTTAGTAGTTCTTGCACGTTTCTCCCTGTCTCCAAACCTGCTCAGGTCTCCTGACATGTTTTTCCCCCAGTTTCATTGAGATTTAATTGGCATATAGTCTTCTACATTTTTTTTTAATGAAAAGACATCTTTTCTGGAACTTCCTACAACCATCTTAAGATCTCTTCCCTACTTTGACCATAACATTTTTCTAAGGAGTGATGTACACCTCCCTTTCAGAGAATGCAAGGAGTAGTGGAAAGATCAGGGACTTTGAAGCCAAATATACCTGTGTTTGAACCTGGTTCTTCCACCTAGTAGCTGTATGACCTGGAGCCAGCACTTTTTTTAAGCCTCAGTTTTTTCATAGGTAAAATGAGGATATTACCCCATTTCTTAGGGTCATCAAAAAGATTAAAAGGAAATAATACATGTAAAGCAGCTGGTCAAAGTAGGTGCTAAATGAATGCCAGTTTCCCATCCCTTATCCTTTCCCTCAGTTCAGTTCAGTCATTCAGTCATGTCCAACTCTTTGAAACCCCATAGACTGCAGCATGCCAGGCTTCCCTGTCCATCACCAACTCCCGGAGCTTGCTCTAACTCATGTTCATCGAGTCAGTGATGCAATCCAACCATCTCATCCTCTGTTGTCCCCTTCTCCTCCTGCCTTCAATCTCTCCCAGCATCAGGGTCTTTTCCAATGAGTCAGTTCTTCACATCAGATGGCAAAAGTATTGGAGCTTCAACATCAGTCTTTCCAATGAATATTCAGGACTGATTTCCTTTAGGAAATCCTTTCCCTAACCCCTTATAATCTGGGGATTCCCCAGTGGCTCAGCAGTAAAGACCTACCTGCCAATGCAGGAGATGAGGAGCTTGCTCTAACTCATGTTCATCGAGTCAGTGATGCAATCCAACCATCTCATCCTCTGTTGTCCCCTTCTCCTCCTGCCTTCAATCTCTCCCAGCATCAGGGTCTTTTCCAATGAGTCAGTTCTTCACATCAGATGGCAAAAGTATTGGAGCTTCAACATCAGTCTTTCCAATGAATATTCAGGACTGATTTCCTTTAGGAAATCCTTTCCCTAACCCCTTATAATCTGGGGATTCCCCAGTGGCTCAGCAGTAAAGACCTACCTGCCAATGCAGGAGATGTAAGAGACACAGGTTCCATCCCTGGGTTGGGAATATACCCTGGAGGAGGGTATGGGCAACCCACTCTAGTATTCTTGCTTGAGAAGCCTGGCGGTATACAGTCCATAGGGTTGCAAAGAGTCGGACATGACTGAAGCAACTGAGCACAACACACCCTTTACAATCTAGGTTCTTGCTCTACCACTTCACTTCAGCTCTTATTAGCATTATGACTTTGGGGAACTTAACTGAATTTTTTAACCTTAGTTTTTCATTTGTAAAATGGTGATCATAGTATCTTCAACATAAAGCTGTCTTGATAATTAAGTGAAATAACATACAAAAAGTATTTTAGTAAGATGCCTAGCCTTGTAGTAAGCACTTAATAAATGACAGCTACCAATGACTATTACTGGCCAAATCAAAAAACTGTTCAACTGTCTCCTTCTCTAGGCTTCAATGACAACATACTTTTCAGGTTTGCTTTTTAACCATTGACCACTCATTCTCTCTCTGTACTCCCTCCATGAAATCTTTCTTTTTTCTCTTCAAACAGGTGTGAGTTCTCTTCTGAACCCTCAGATCACTTTTTACTTCTCCTGAAGCAAGGCACTCCCCTACTCTGAATCATTCTCATTTGTTATACAATGCTTAACTTAATTTCTTTTATCTTCATTGCCTGGCACTTATTTATTCATGCAGAATTTATTGAGTACCTAATATAAGTCATACTTCTGTTTAATACTAAGGATATAAAAATTAACATATAATTACTGCTCTCAAGTAGCTTATCATTTAGGAAGGTAGAATAGACAGAGAATAGACAGTAAATAGTCTATTACTTGCAGTGTGATAAGTCCAAAGGTAAAAGTATGCCCAGGGTCCTCTGGAAGCACAAAGGCGAGTTACTTAGACTGGGGAGATCTGGGACACTATCTTGGAAAAGACAATTTGCATTTAGCATATGGAGAGGCAGTACACAAATCACTGTTGAATGAATCAGTGAAATATGAATAGGAACTAACTACATGAGGATGGTAAAGGACACTTCAGACCCAGAGAAAGAGCAGGGAAAAAGTACAGATGTTAGGAGAGTTCCTGAAAGATAGGAAAAGAAGCTGGAAAGGCAAGGAAGGCTGGGCTGTTCTAGACACATAAGAATCTGATCTGAGCCCAGAGGACAGATGATGGAGTGCCAATAAAGATTTTTAAGTAGTAGAGGGACATAATCAGATTGGCATTTTAGTACTCTGGCAGTGCAGGGGAAAATGAATTCCATTAGAGCCAGGCTAGAGGCAGCGAGTCCAGTTAGATGGGTGTTGTGGTAATTCAAATAAATTATGAATTCAGAAGAGACGAGCAATGGCAACCCACTCCAGTATTCTTGCCTAGAGAATCCCTTGGACAGAGGAGCCTGGTGGGCTGCTGTCATGGGGTTGCACAGAGTTGGACACGACTGAAGCGACTCAGCATGCTTGCATGCATGAATGCAGAAATGAAGTGAGAACGGCTTATCAAGCCCGATACAGAGCCTGAATTATTCATATTTGTATCTCCTGCAAGAGTGCATTTTACACTTACAACCTGCTACAAATATCTACCCATAGATATTTGTCAACTACTGTTACTGAGACTTACTTAGGGAACTGCAGTTGGCAGCCAGTTGGGTCACTTCCTGTACAGATTCCTAAGTAAAAGGATCATTTCGCATTGCAGAACTCAAAAGAAACAGGTTTGTTATTCAAACCAATAGAATAACAGCAGTGAATACAAACCCGCGCACTGCAGAGACCTCTCTATCCTGGTCTATTTTACCAGAAATAATTTTCGAACGAAGTCCTTCAAAGGGTTGTGAGGCTCCGCCCTATGCACCCAGACAAATGCCCAGGCTTCTTTTCTCTTTGTTTCAGCTCAAGGCACAAGTCTGTTTGCTGCTCGTCGCCCAGGCGGCCATTTTCACCCAGCAGTTTCCCAGTTTTTACCCCACCGCAGTATAAAGTCAACAGCAGGGAACTGAGAAGAGTACAGTTCCAGGCTGCTGCTGCTGCTGCTGCTGCTAAGTCGTTTCAGTCGCGTCTGACTCTGTGCGACCCCAGAGACGGCAGCTCACCAGGCTCCCCCGTCCCTGGGATTCTCCAGGCAAGAACACTGGAGGGGGTTGCCATTTCCTTTTGCAATGCATGAAAGTGAAAAGTGAAAGTGAAGCCGTTCAGTCCTGTCCGACTCTTAGCGACCCCATGGACTGCAGCTTAGGCAGGTGTATTGAGGCTTCAAACCGGTTAAAGATTCCCTGACCTTGCTAGTTCTCTCGCAACCTCATCTCCATCTCGCCTCTTGCTGTGGGACTCCTTTTTGAAGTTAGGAGGACCCCTTCTATGGTTATTATAGTGCTATTAGCACTCCAGAAACTAAGCAAAGTATTTTATTTTTTTTTTACTTACCCTAAGAGCTCCATAGCTGTGAGCGCCTCCGCCCAGGTCGTCGCACGGAGAGCGGAAAGGGACAAAAGAGTTCAACTAGATTCCACTTACACTAGCCTCAGCCAGTCCCGCCACTCGCCGGCTGGCTCCGCCCTTTCTCCGCCCTTCTAGTGCTGCTCCGGGAAGCTGCAGCAGTTTGTCCTCTCTAGGGAGAAATGATTTAACTTTGTGATTGATTGTCGCTGTCCCTGGTAACACCTTTCAGAATATATTATCCATAGTCCATTTGAAAGGTGCTTTTCTGGGTGCAGAACTTTTCATTATGTTAGTTGTTTCTGGTATATGAGATTCTTCTAGCTGAGGACTTAAAATCAAAGTTCAGCTGCCTTAATAAATACAGATAGTGAAAGTTGCTCAGTCGTGTCCGCCTTTTTGCGACCTCATGGACTATACAGTCCACGGAATTCTCCAGGCCAGAATATGGAGTAGGTAGCCATTCCTTTCTCCAGAGGATCTTCTCAATACAAGGATTGAACCAAGGTCTCCCTCATTGCAGGCGGATTTTTTACCCTGAGCCACCAGGGAAGCCCGTCTTAATAAGTTACTAGTCACAAAAAGAATAAGTTAGTTCTACAATCCTTGGGCAAGTTCATACAGTCTAAGACTATGTGACTAAGTGCCTACTATGTGCCAGGAATTTGTTCAAAGTAGACAATAATGTAATGCCTTCCCTCACGGAGCTTACATTTCCGGGAATAAAAGAGAAACAGACAAATGTTACAAAAAGCCAAGTGCTATGAAGGAAAATAAAAACAATATAGGGATGGGGTGTGAATTTACTGATTTCAATCCATTCAGTTCAGTTCAGTTGACTCGCTCAGTCATGTCTGACTCTGCGACCCCATGAATCACAGCAAGCCAGGCCTCCCTGTCCATCACCAACTCCCAGAGTTCACCCAAACTCAAGTGCATCTAGTCGGTGATGCCATCCAGCCATCTCATCCTCTGTCGTCCCCTTCTCCTCCTGCCCCCAATCCCTCTCAGCATCAGGGTATGATTCCAGCTTGTGCTTCTTCCAGCCCAGGGTTTCTCATGATGTACTCTGCATGTAAGTTAAATAAATAGGGTGACAATATACAGCCTTGATGTACTCAAGGGACTAGATCTGATAGACAGAACTATGGACAGAGTTTCAACATATTAGGGAAAGGCATTCTGATAAGGTGACATTTGAGAAAAGTCCTGAAGGAATTTAGGGAAGAACCTTCCATGCAGAAGCAGCAGCAATTAAAGAAAAGCCAATGTGTCAGAAATGGATACATCTGATGGAATTGACTTAATTTAAGGTGAGAAAAAATTATGTGCAACTTTAAAAAATTTCCCCAAGGCATATGGTAAACCTCAGTGACTTTTGATAGCCATACTAAAGAAAGCAAAGCCCCTTTACTTCACATGGTGAAAAAAGCTGAGATTTTTAAAAGCTAAACTCAAAGACTGATTCTTTAGGTTTCCAAAATTACTTCAGTTGAATTTATACCTAACCTTGATAGGTCATTTATGTAAAACTTTACAGCTTTGAGCAAGAGAGATGTTCTCTGCTGATACTTTTTAGGGGGCTATCTGGGAGGATCTGGAAGGCTAAGAGCATTCAAAATCCCTGTACCTTTCTTTCTGAGCTACTCTTAATTCCTGATACCAATTTCTGTATTACTTAGCATTCTTTGTTGACAAGCAACAAAGCCCAGCTCTGGATGATATAAGCAAAAAATGGAACTTATTTTAGACAAATAATTGAATCAAAAGTAAAGCTAAATAACTAGAACTTTAAAATGTCAGGAACCAATATAGCAATGAGAATCTAAATAGGAAGAACTAATCAACAATCAATTTCAGGCTTTACTGTCTAAAAGCATGCATTCCAACAATTTTTAATTATTACAAAGTCTGCTTATTGGGCTCCAATCCATCCATATCCATCTGCTTACATCTTCTATAAATCTTAGTTGTAAGCTACAGTTGTTAGCAATTTTATCTAACATTAATAAATATAAAATTATTTTTAAAGATATTAGCCAAAAGCCAAATTAAGAGAAATTCTGGAGACATAGGATCAGAAACATTAGCAGAGATCAGTGAAGGCTAGGATGCAGGCAACACAGTTATGGCTGTTCCACAGAATAAGTATGCATGTCCTTTTCATCATAGAGGATTGGAATGCAAAAGTAGTAAGTCAAGAGATAGCTGGAGTAACAGGCAAGTTTGGCCTTGGAGTACAAAATGAAGCAGGGCAAAGGGTAACAGAGTTTTGCCAAGAGAATGCACTGGTCATAGCAAATACAGTCTACCAAAAATGACTCTGCACATAGACATCAACAAATGGTCAAAACCCAAATCAAATTGATTATATTCTCTGCAGCCAAAGATGGAGAAGCTTTATACTGTCAGTGAAAACAAGATATGGCAATGACTATGGCTAAGATGATGAGGTCCTTATTGCAAAATTTAGGCTGAAATTGAAGAGAGTAGGGAAAACTAATAGACCATCCAGGTATGACCTAAATCAAACCCCTTATGATAAAACATTGGAGGTGACAATAGATTCAAGGGATTAGATCTGGTAGACAGAGTGCTTGAAGAACTATGGATGTAGGCTTATTACATTGTACATGAGGTGGTGACTAAAACTATGCCAAAGAAAAAGAAATGCAAGTAGGCAAACTGGTAGCTTGAGGACGTCTTACAAACAGCTGAAAAAAGAAGAGAAACAAAAGGCAAAGGAGAAAAGGGAAGATAAACATAACTGGATGCAGAGTTCCAGAGAATAGCAAGGAGAGATAAGAAAGCTTTCTTAAGTGACCAATGCAAAGAAATAGAGGAAAACCATAACAGAAAGACTACAAATCTCTTTAAGAAAATTTGAGATGCCAACAGAACATTTCGTGCAAAGATGGGCACAATAAAGGAAAGAGATGGCAAGGACATAACAAGCAGAAGAGATTAGGAAGAGGTGGCAGGAATACACAGAGGAACTATATGAAAAAGATCTTCATGACACAGATAACCCTAGAGCTAGAGATCCTCGAGTGTGAAGTCAAGTGGCCCTAGGAAGCCTCACTATGAACAAAGCTAGTGTAGGTAATGGAATTCCAGCAGAGCTCTTTCAAATCCTAAAAGATGATGTTATTAATGTGCTACACTCAATATGCCAGCAAATTTGGAAAATTCAGCAGTGGCCACATAACTGGAAAAGGTCAGTTTTCATTCCAATTTCAAAGACAGGCAATGTGAAAGAATGTTGAAGCTACCATGCAATTGTGCTCATTTCACATGGTAGCAAGGTAATATCCAAAATTCTTCAAGCTAGGCTTCAGCAGTATATGAATTGAGAACTTCCAGATGTACAAGCTGAATTTAGAAAAGGCAGAGGAACCAGATCAAATTGCCAACTGCTGTTGGATCACCAAAAAAGCAAGAGAGTTCCAGAAATGCATCTACTTCTGCTTTATTGACTACACCAAAGCCTTTGACTGTGTGGATCAGAACAAACTGTGGAAAATTCTTAAAGAGATGGAAATAACAGACCACCTTATCTGTCTTCTATGAAACCTGTATGCAGGTCAAGAAGCAGAAGTTAGAACTTGACATGGAACAATAGACTGGTTCAAAATTGGGAAAGGAGAACATCAAGGCTGTAATCCTGTCACCATGCTTGTGTAACTTATATGCAGAGTACACCATGTGAAATGCTGGGCTGGATGAAGCACAAGCTGGAATCAAGATTGTCAGGAGAAATATCAACATGCTCACATATACAGATGATATCACTCTAATGGCAGAAAGAGAAGAGGAACTAAAGAGCCTCTTGATGAAAGTGAAAGAGGGGAGTAAAAAAGCTGGCTTAAAGCAATATTCAAAAAACAAAGATCAGTTCCATCGTTTCATGGCAAATATATGTGCAAAAAGTGGAAACAATTACAGATTTTATTTTCTCGGGCTCCAAAATCACTGCAGATGGTGACTGCAGCCATGAAATTAAAAGAGGGTTGCTCCTTGGAAGAAAACCTATGAGATACCTAGACAGCATATTTAAAAAAGCAGAGACATCTCTTTGCTGACAAAGTCCATCTAGTCAAAGCTATGGATTTTCCAGGAGTTATGTATGAATGCGAGAGTTGGACTATAAAGAAGGCTGAGTGACTTCCCTCCTTCCCTCTCTCTTTGTCTATGTAATGATCATTGTAACAGATGTGAAAAGATTACCTCATTGTGATTTTGCATTTGTCTGATGATTTTTGATGTTGAGCACTTTTCATATACTTGTTGGCCATTAATATGTTCTCTTTGGAGAACTGTCTATTTAGGTCCTTTGCCCATTTTAAATCTGCACGTTTTGGGGGGACTATTGAATTATAGAATTCTTCATGCTTTTTAGAAATTAACCCTTTTCAGATATGTGGTTTGCAAATATTTTCTCCCATTCCATGGATTGTCTGACAACAAAAGCACAAACAACAAAAGTAAAAATGAACAAGTGAGATTACAATCATTTAAGCTTTTAAAGTTGAAATATAACCTGTTTGTAGAAAAGTGTATAAACTAGAATTATTATAGAGTATACCCATCCAAGCAACTGCACACAGATCAAGAAATAGAACATTTTCAGCACTCCAGATTCCTTTCTTGTGCTCACTCTCAGTCAGTACCTACCATCAACTCCAAAGATGAACACTAGAGTGTCTTTTAGCACTATATATTAGTTTTATCATGTTTGAACTTTATGTAAGTGGAATCATACTGTATGTAGGTCCTCTTTGTGCTTGACTTCTTTTCTCACATGTTAAAATCTATTGATGTTATACTTTTATGGGCATTTGAGTTGTTTCCAGTTACTCAATATTGTGCATAATGCTGCTGTAAACATTTTTGCACATGTCTTTTGATGCATGTACAGGATTCATGTACAAGATGTATGTGGTTCAGTTGGGTATTTCCTTAGTTCTTTACCACTAGCACCACCTAGGAAGCGTTAAGAAGTCACTATCTATGCACAAAAGCCTTAAATGAGAATTATTAAATCCTGTGAATGTGGCTTGGCTCCTTTAATGATGGTTTGATGGGAGGAGGAAGAAGATGGAGGAGGAGAAGATGGGGAGATCACCAGCCTCCCCACAAATATATCAAAAACTCATCAAGATATGGAAAACTCCTACAAAGCAACCTCTAGGTGACAGCAGAAGACCCCAGGCCTCCAGAGTGGCAGGCTAAGCTCCTTGGAATGAGGCAGGAGAGAGGCTCGAGACATAGAAAGTGAAAAGACTGAGTACTTCTGGATGGGAACTTGCATCCTCAGGGAGGGAAGGAGTCATGAAGCAAGAAGAGTTCCCATGCATTGGGAAACTTCCTCACAGGTGGGCCCAAGGGGGAGCTGTGAAATCTCAGAAAGCCAGGCAAAGCTGGGACTTAGGCAGGAAACAGAGAAAGTTGCACTTCTCAGTCCACAGACAGCTCACGGACTGTGGCCCCAACCAGATGGCAAGCACGGGGAACCAGAGGAGCCCACAGAAGCCCCGTGTCACAGAGGGCAGGCTGGGGGAGCCAAAAGAAGAATACCCAAGCCCCTTGACAAGGAGGGCCCAGGGGGCTGAGGGAAGCCCATACAAATGTCCGCAACACAGAGGGCAGGGCCAGGGAGCCAAGAAAAGATCCACACAAGCTCTTACCTAGCAAGCTTTGGCCTTCAGTGCAGAGCAGGACCTGGGAACAGAAGCACTAGCAAAGATTCTATGGGCAAGTAGGGGACTGGTGGCAGTGAAGATATGCTGAGAAGGCCACTTTGACATGGCTGCAGAAATAGATGTGACTAACACTGCCAAAGCCAGAAAGACTGCCCAAAGACATACTTAAAACACAGCAGGACTGTATGGCCCTTGCTCTCCCCCCACCATATCTTCTGCCTGCCTTTGCCTGTGGAAAACTTTAATCAAAGAATAAGCTTAATCAGAAAAGTGAGAGATGCTGAAACAAAGGAAAACAGTCTAAGGAGACTAAATAATAATAACATAGTCATTAAGTGTAGTCAAGAACTTTTAGTTCTTTCTCCAGAGCTATAGTTAATATCCTGAGCCATATCTTGTGAGCAGTCTTATAGATACTAAAACCCTAGGGGAAAAGTTAACTACATGATTATCAGACTGTACCCAGGACTTGAGCTGCCAGTTATGAGACCTGACCTCAAAGAAATGGGGACAAGTGCACCCCGGAACTGAACATTAACTGTACCTAAAATAACCAACATGATGCTAGTAATACCACTGATGACCAATTGAAGATGACTGTTAGAGATGACTATACTGTTTCTGCATGTAATCCATCCCTCATTTTGTCTATGAAAACTCTCACCCCTTGCTTGTTGTGGGGGGTAGGGGGTGTTGGTCTTTGGACAGATATCTGCCACCCTCCCCGCCAGTTGCCGGCATCTGAAATAAAGCAAAATTTCCTTTCCACCAAGTTGGCCTGTTTACTGGCTTTTGAGCAACAAGCAGC
>SJXQ01003807.1:0-44998 GCA_006408695.1 Aepyceros melampus | reverse complement strand
TGCCCAACGTGGTGCTGCTACTGCTAGCTATGGCTGGCTACTGCTAACTCCTTTGCTTTCATGGCACCTGGCTCTCCTGGGTCTTCCAGGGGAGAGTTGTGGCCATGACTGTGTATTAGCTAGCTCATGGTTAGCTAGCCCTGAGTAGGGGATATGGGGGACTTTCCTAGCAGCTGCCAAAACTATGTGTTTTCAGGATCCTCCCTGTTTCTCCCCTGCTCAGCACTAGCTGCCAACTTATGCTTTTCTTGGTGGAATGGAAACTTGCATTTGGGATGAGTTGATGAGCTCCAAGACTGGGTAAGTCCACTGGTGTGCACACGGGCAACCTTCCCATTTGTGAGTGGTATTTGGGCATTTGGGCATTCTTGCCAATTGTTTCTGATTACTGTTGACGACTGAGAGCACTAGTGCTATTTGGGCATTCTTGCCTGTTGGTTCTGATGTGTGTCTGATGTTGAGAACTGTTTGAGACATGAGGTGCTATTTGGGCATTTTCCAGTTGGTTCTGACGTGTGTCTGAAGTTGAAGATCATTTATGAGCAATGACTGCTATTTGGTTATTTTTTGCCAATTAGTCCTGATGTCTGGCCATTCTTGAGGACTGTTTATGAGCACCGAGGGTCATTTGGGTATTTTGCCAATTGGTTCTGACATTTCACTAACACTGAGGGCCGTTTGTGTTGGGGAAGTGTTTGGGACTCTGCACTGGTCACCCTTGGAGAAGGTTTATAACAGATCCATTGTTTGGTGTGTGGGTGTGTATTCTATTTGTATGACTGGTACTCTTATTACCTTATGTAAAATAGGAAATTCAGGTTCAATTCATTAAGAAAAATTTAGCTGTGGATTTATGACTAAAAAATAAAGTTTTTTTTTTTGACAATGTATGTCTACAAAATTTTTTAGACTCCAGAGAAAATTGGCTAAGATGAAACTCTTGAAATTCATCAAACTCTTGAAACTCAAAACACCAATTCTTTTTGCATATGCACTTAGGGAAAGCTAATGTGATAAAACAGTTTTTCAAGCCCTGAGAAAACAAAAAATTTACCTAGGAAAAAACTTGAAGCTAATGCTTATCATGTTGTTGAAATACAACCACAGTCCACATAGCCTGAAGCTCTACCTTTTGTTTAATTGTAAAATGTCAAGCTAAGGGAAAAAAAGCAAGAGGGAAGACTTTTAAAATTAAAGTTGAGTGTGTAATTCGGCTATTCTGATTATTATCCATGAACTGATAAGTGTAATTGCAATGCCTAATTCATGAAATGTAAAAAGATGAAACAATGAGATCTCTGTCTGAATGTTTGTTTGTCTCAATATGTGTTTTTGTCTTTGGAGAATATCACTGAGGTTAATTTGTAAAGGAACTCTATTTAATTGGCCTTAGAAAATATAAGTACTTACAAATCAAACAAATCTAAATTTATCTACTTTGGTCCCTTTGTAAGACCAAGAGGAAAACTAAAGATGTTTTGGATTTATTAAACATACATGTACCACTGAAGAAAAACTATGCTATGAAAAAAATGTTTTTTTGAGGTTATGAAATATGTTCATAAGTCTGCCAATCAGGAAATGCTTGTGTAACATTTCAAGCGCTTATTTCTTTGTTTTGTTAATGCTTTCAAGGGTTAAAAATTGTGATATATAAATATGATAAGCAAAATATTTTGGTATGTAAAGCAAGTAGGATATATGTTGTCGACAAAGAGAAGGTATAAAGAATGCAGATACTTTTGTTGAGGAAAAATGATAATAGTTTTGTCCTACAGTTGCTTTTTTCTTGATGAAGAAATACAGGATAAATTTGTTTGGGTCTAGAAAGTGACAAAAGGTTTGCGAAAAAAAGATTTTGAAAAAGAATTGTGTACATTGTCATAATTAACATTAGACTAAATTTAATTAGGTACATGAATTTTATTAACAGTAAACTGATGCAAGACTGAAGTTGGAGTTTCTCTCTGTTAAGAAAGCAAAGTTCTCCTGGAATATTGATCTGATTTTGGTAACAGAGACTTCTAACGGAAAGTAATTGTTTGTTTCTAATCATACTTCTGACTCCAATGTTCAGGATGGAAACATTTTCCAATAAAGGCGTCACAAGGTATAGCTGCTCATGATGTATAGCATTGCTGGCTTGAAGTGTACTATAAAGCACATGTACAATGTTTGTGTGACAATTGGGTATAAATGAGATGTATGACCTATAAAGCATTTCCCTATTAACCTCTGAACTTGTTCATGATATCTGATTAGTTTTCTCCCAACATGGACAATTAGGCAAATATATCAATAAAAAGGAGGCCTGGCACCGAGGGATATGGATGGATCCAGAGCAGGCAAATGAACCACTCTGGCAACATTGAAAATTATATTGATTGTCAATACTTTCTACAGAAAGAGCTACAACTTAAAAGGGGAAAATGATAGAAGAAATATTCACATATTGAGGTGTGCAGAAGTCATTCTGCCCTATACATGATTTAATTTAAACTTTAGGCTAATTAAAACAGCCTATTTGTGGCCTATTAAACATGTGTTGTACATCTGCTTTAATCATTAAGACAAAAAAATAGTACAAAGGTATATTTTTATTATTATCCTCATTGTAATATGTCTAAAATTTTTCAAATGTTTGTCCAGGTACTATGAAAGTTTGTTGCCTTTCTTGTTCTGTACCTGTCCCTCCTCAAGATTGAGGAGTATTAAAGAAAAGGGGAGGATTGAAACAGAGTAGGACTGTATGGCCCTTGCCCACCACCCCCAATGTCTTCTGCTTGCCTTTTGCTTGTGGAAAACTTTAATCAAAGAATAAGCTTAATCAGAAAAGTGAGAGATGCTGAAACAAAGGAAAACAGTCTAAGGAGACTAAATAATAATAACATTAACATAGTCATTAAGCATAGTCAAGGAACCTTTAGTTCTCTCTCAAAGACTATAGATTCTGAGCCATATCCTGTTTTATATATACTAAAGCCCCAGGTGGAAAAGTTAACTACATGATGACCAGACTGTACCCAGGACTTGAGCTGCCACAATTATGAGAATTGACCTCAAAGAATGGGAACAAGTGCATCCTGGAACTGAACACTAACTGTACCTAAAGTAACCAAGATGATGCCAGTAATACCACTGATGACCAATTGAAGATGACTGTTAGAGATGACTATACTGTTTCTGCATGTACCACCCCCCCCCCCACTTTGTCTATAAAAGCTCTCACCCTCTGCTTGTTGGGAGGAGGGTCAGCCTTTGGATAGATATCTGCCACCCTCACCCCAAGTTGCTTGCATCTGAAATAAACAAGCTTTCCTTTCCACCAGTCTGGCCTGCTTATTGGCTTAGTGGCAAGCAGTTGTATCTGCCACGCATACCTTTTGATAACATATGAATCCATGGACACCTTAAAACCTACTACTGGACACTGCACTGCCCTTCAGAGAGATGAGATCCAGCTCCATCAACTAGAACACAGGCACAAACTCCCCCAACCAAGAAAACATCACAGTACACTAATCCAACATCATCCATGGGGGCAGACTCCACAACATAGAACTGTGATCTTGAGACTTTTTTTTTTTCCTTCTTCTTATAAATCATACTGTTTATTCCCCCTACATATTTCTACCTTCACATTAGCCTTTTGTGGTGTTGTGGAGTTTTCCTCTTATTTTTCTTGTTAAAAATATTCTTTTTAAGATCTTTTCCACCTTTTTTGTGATTTTTAATATGAAACTGCCTTTCATATAGTTCTTTACCAACTGCAGCTATTCCTGAATATATATAAATCCTTTTCACATACATCTATTTATCTTTTCTATTTTTTTCTTTTCTCTCTTTTTTAACCCTCTTTCCCACCCCGTCATTTTCTCTTTTCTCTCCTTATTCTCTTTTTTCTTTTTCTTTCCTCCCCTTTTTCCTGCACTCTTTCTTTCTTCACCATGTAAGTTAAATTATTGTGCTCTCTTTGCTATATTCCCCACTTGGCAATCTGCTCAGGTTCAGATTCAAGAGTGAGCATTAGTTTAGCTCTGCTTTCAATTGGTCAATATCACCTTTGATTTCCCTTATTTATCAAGTCATTTCCTATACTCTTTTCTTTAGAATACATTGGTTATAACTGTGTGTATGGAAGTATATGTATATGTCCCAGTACTTCTGTAACTACCTGCTTGATCTGCTTGATCTCCTCCCACTAGAACACAGGCACAAGTCACACCTAACAAAAAGTCAACACAAACCACTCAACAAACATTTTTCTCCAAGGGCAAAAACCAAAAGGAAGGAGGAATACAATCCTAAAGCCCAGGAAAAGGAAACCTCAAGTGGAGCAAGATTAAAAAAAAAAAAGAAGAAAGAAAGAAAAGAAAAGAAAAAGAGAAATACATCACAAATGAAAGAACAAGATAGAAACTCACAATACCAGATAAATGAAGAGGAAATAAGCAATCTACCTGAAAGAGAATTCAGAATGATTTCTGAAACACTTGAAAATAGAATGGAGAAATTGCAAGAAACTTTTAACACAGTTAATACAATCGCCAGGGACACAGAAGGAATAAAGAATAAGTAAACATTTCACAATTACCGAGATGATGGTGAAAGGTTGTTGTTGAATCACGACGCTGGGATTCTTGGCCCCCAGAGGAGAAGAATTCAATCTGGGGCCAGAAACAAGGTTTGATCACTCAGAGCTTTTGTGTAATAAAGTTTTATTAAAGTATAAAGGAGATAGAGGAAGCTTCTGACATAGGCATCAGAAGAAGGCAGAAAGAGTACCCACTTGTTAGTGGGTTAGCAATGAGTTTATATACCCTCCAGTGAATCCAAAGAATGTCTGGAGGTTGTAAATACTTCACCAGACCTACTCCCATAATTTACATTTTAGGATAACAGAATTAGCCAGAAGGTTTAATCCAGAGACTATCCTCAGGCAGAATACATTGTTGTTATATAATCCTTGTAAAGAGCAGGTCTACTCCCATAATTTACAGAATTAGCCAGAAGGTTTAATCCAGAGACTGTCCTTAGGCAGAATACATTATTGTTATATAATCCTAAGGAATGTAGAGAAGAAAAAAAAGTTTGTCCTTTCTTTCTCCTTAGAATTCCAGACCCCTCTCTCCTTGGGGACCCCTAGACTTCTTATCAACCTGCTTAGGAAATGACTCTCTCAATGGTTTTATGGATTAAGACACTGTTGTAATTTCCAAAGCTTTCAGCCTTAGGTAAATATATGATTACAGATATCTAAAACATGCGAACGAATTTCTAGCAGTGAAACACATGTTAATTGAACAAAAAGGATTACATTGGTTTACATTTTCAATTTTAATGAAACAGTGACTCATGATCTCTTAATAGTTTAACATGCATAAAAGTGTACTATTAAGAAATATATTCATACTACAAACAATACATAGGGAAGTCATCTGAAGTTTGCTTATGAAAGTGGATTTGGCAAGAGTTGCAGCTCATGAGTCACTGGAAAGTAATTTTAAACAAAATTTGCAGTCTTTCACAACCTTGAATCCTAGGTCATTATTCTTTCTTTAAATGGCCGGCCATTCAAGAGATGCAGATAACTGAGTGCTGCACTCAGTATGCCAGCAAATTTGTAAAACTCAACAGTGGCCACAGGATTGGAAAAGGTCACTTTTTATTCCATTCCCAAAGAAAGGCAATACCAAAGAATGCTCAAACTACCGCACAATTGCACTCATCTTACATGCTAGTAAATTAATGCTCAAAATTCTCCAAGCCAGGCTTCAGCAATACGTGAACCATGAACTCCCTGATGTTCAAGCTGGTTTGAGAAAAGATGAAGACTCTTGAGAGTCCCTTGGACTGCAAGGAGATCCAGCCAGTCCATTCTGAAGGAGATCAGCCCTGGGATTTCTTTGGAAGGAATGATGCTAAAGCTGAAGCTCCAGTACTTTGGCCACCTCATGCAAAGAGTTGACTCATTGGAAAAGACTCTGATGCTGGGAAGGATTGGGGGCAAGAGGAGAAGGGGCCGACTGAGGATGAGATGGCTGGATGGCATCACTGACTCAATGGATGCGAGTCTGAGTGAACTCCGGGAGTTGGTGATGGACAGGGAGGCCTGGCGTACTGCAATTCATGGGTCGCAAAGAGTTGGACACGACTGAGCAACTCAACTGAACTGAACCAATTTTATTAAGTTCTTATATTTTTGTAGTGTGTCACTGATGAAGTGTTTGGATGCTACACCGCTAATCTCATTTTCCCTGTAAGATCTGCAGTTTTTAGTATATGATTTCATGGTGTGTTGCTTTTTAGGGATGCATATGTTGACTTATAGTATTATTGACTTTTTCATCTTAGTTGTCAGATATATTGGCAGAAAATTACTCATAATCTACTAGTGTAAATGAGTGAATCGTAAGATATGCAAGAAATACATAGGTTATTTTTCTTTTTTTTGGTCTACCTTTTATTTTCCTATTTTGTAAAGAAAAAAAAGGATACAAAGAAAACAACATTAGTAACATCAATGTTACTTAGCCTCAGTGTTAGGAAGACAATAGAAAGAGAGAGAGATACTCTGGCAAACATTAGAGCATCCCCTTCTACTCAGTTCCAAGTTTTCAAGACAAAATATTCTGATTTTTAAATATTTAGACCACACACATAGTCTGCAACTCAAAACCTGGAGGTTATGAGTAGTATAAAGTGGCAGGAATTCCCAAGTTCTAGTCCTTTGTTTTGTATTGTTATTAGTTACCTGGGTTCTTGGACTCTTTAATCAATAGAAATTTATATTAAGACAAGAAAATACAAGCAAAATTTCATAGGGCTCATGCCAGGTGAAGTCATCTCCAAGATATGGTGATGGTGTAAAATTTCCACTTAATCAGAGATCCTGGGTACTTGCACAGTGCTCTTCATAGAAACCCACTAGTTGCAGCACCTTCCAGACTATAGTTAATGGAATTCAAGGATGTGGCCAGGCATCTGAACTTCAGGATACAAAGCCTCTGCAATATGCCTTTTCCACACTGTTCCTATTGACTTTAGAATTTTGTTTACTGTTGTTTTTGTTCAGTCATTAAGTCATGTATGTGTCTTTGTGACCCTACTGACGGCAACATGCCAGACTTTGCTGTCCTTCACTATTTCCTAGTTTTGCTCAAACTCATATCCATTGAGTCAGTGATGCCATACAACCATTTTATCCTCTGTCATCCCCTTCTCTTGCCCTCAGTCTTTGCCAGGGTCTTTTCCCATGAGTTAGCTCTTCACATCAGGTGGCCAAAGTATTGGAGGGTAAACTCCAGCATCAGCACCAGTCCTTCCAATGAATATTCAGAGTTGATTTCCTTTAGGATTGACTTATTTGTCATAGCTTTCCTTTTTATTCATAAAAGTCTTAATTCTAAAATATCTCCCCCAAAATAGGGTCTGACAATCATGAGAAAGAGCCTGACTCAGTTCTTCACAACACACTAACTTTTAATTTTTTACATCCCTTTTGAAGTCTTTCGAAATAGAATTTTCCTTCATTGGAAGGGAGGAATAAATATTCCATACGTGTGTCTGCTAAGTCGCTTCAGTTGTGCCTGACTCTTTAGGACCCTATGGAATGTAGCCCACCAGGTTCCTCTCTCCATGGGGTTCTCCAGGCAAAAATACTGGAATGGGCTGCCATGCTCTCCTCCAGGGGATCCTTCTGATGTCTCTTAAATCTCCTGCATTAGCAAGCGAGTTCTTTACCACTACCACTAGTGCCACCTGGGAAACCCCAAATACTCCATACTTTTTACAATTAGTATCCTTCTATCCAGAGTAAAAGAAGAGCTTGTTGTTAAAGCAGAAAACCAAATCCCATAACTATTACACCCTGTAACAATTGAGCTTCCTGAGATTTTTTTTTAAGTTGATCAGCCTTGAGTAATTTCTGTTTATCATAATCAAATGTGCTCAAAGACAGTTATATAGTGGAGTAAAGCAGGATGTGAGTTGATGAGTTCAATATTGGATGTGCCCGATATGAGATATTTTGGGGGCATTCAGTTGTATATTGGAGCTTTGATGAGAGGTCTGAACTGTCTACAAATATTTTGGAATCTTGTATGTAGGTGATTAATGGATGAAACTGCTCAGGGTAAGCATGGAGTAATCTTTCTTCCAGTTATCTCAAAGCTAGTGGAAGTTTCAGAGTAAAAATATAAGAAAATAATTTTGTTCACATAATCACAAATTTGAGATCTTAGATTAATATTTTTACAGAAATCTCATTATATTCTTAGTAAAATTTGTATACTCAAAGCTTATGTGTGCACATCAAAGACATTTTCATTTTAGTATATTTTCCAGTATTTGCATTTTGTCTTTAGATTTATTAAATTTGCATTTTATTGTTACTAATTAGGTTGCCTCAGATCTTTAACAAAAATTAATCATTGGTGGAAGAATATGTCAAAAATACATAATAGTTATTGAGATAGTCTAAGTACTACAATAAATAACATAAAAACCACAAGCCATAAAAATGTAAATATGGATAGTGAACATAGACTTTATGTTTTTCTCTATTTCTGTATCAGTTAAATTTTTTTCTTATAGGAATAGATTCATGTATCACATATTTAATAAAATGCACATAAATAATAATTGGTGAATAATTAGAAAAAATAGTATAAATAACTTTTCTTATGGACAGAGGTGAAATAGGTAAGATATCTAAAAGGGAAAAGAATACCAGTTTTTTTTAGTATACTTTTGAACAAGTGTAGACTATTTATCATCATGCATTTAGATATATTCATCTGGGAATGCAATAATTTTGCATAAAAACTTTAAAAAAAGAAAAATATTTCCAAGAATTCCAAATTCCTAACATGATGTCCATTATGAGAATTAGGAAAATAATAATTGATTTTATTGATGATTTTGTGCCATATCCAGAGTATATTCAATGTGAACTGGGTTTTTCTAAAATAATTACAAAGTAATTATTTGTGAAATAAAACTGATGACTTTTTTTCTCTTAAAGTTGTTGTTCAGCCACTAAGTCATGTCTGACTCTTTGCAACCCCATGGACTGCTTAAATTTGAGAAGAGACCAAAACAAAGAAGCATCATTCAAAGATGTATTTATCATAGGAAACAGAGGAAAAGACTTGCTAATAACTGTGTAAAGCTAGCTACTAAATATTTTTACAGAAACTCAAGCTGCTGGTAAATTTCCTCTAAAAACTATATTGTTAAACACTGCATAATATCAAATAGATGTATAAAGCAGGAGAGATATGATTATAAAGGATGTGCACAGGGCAAATCTTTGAGACTGTGAGTTTAAGTATCCTGTATTTCCTATATATATTTCCCAGATATAATACCATAAGTGTAGGCATAACAAGAGAAAATTAAGTTGGATTTATCAAAATTATAAAATTTCAAAGGAAACCACTGAGAATGTGAAAAGAAAAAAAATTATATATATATATATATACATACATACACACACACACACACATATATTCTAGAGAGACTGGGAGAGAAAATTTTTGCAAATTGTATATCTGAAAAAGGGACTTTGTATCTAGAATATGTAAAGAACTCTTACAATTCAATAGACAACCTAGTCTTTTCAATGAGAAAAGTACCTAAATTAACATTTTTACAAAGGAGGTATACAAATGTCTAACAAGCACGTGAAAAGATGTTCAACACCCTTAGTCATCACGGAAATGCAAATCCAAATTGCAATGAGATATCACATCATACTCACTTTTTGATTAACTATAATCAGAAAGGTTCACAATAGTAATTGTTGGTGTGAAAGTGGAGAAATTAGAACTCTTCCACATTGCTGATGGGAATGTAAAATGGCACAACCACCTTGGAAAATAGTTTGGCAGTTCCTCAAATTGTTAAATCTAGAAATAACTTATGACTCAGCAATTCCACTATTAGGTATTTAACCAAGAAAAATTAAAAATATGTGCACACAAAAACTTGTGCATCAATGTTCACAGCAGCCCTATTCATAATAGTTAGAAAACGGAAACAAGCCAAATGTCCACCAACTGATGAATGTATTAAAAAATATGGTATATGCATTCAATAGAGTACTGCTTGGCAATAAAAGTGAATAAAGTGCTTATATATATATATATATGTATTAAAACATGGATGAAACTTTAAAACTTTATGCTAAGTTAAAGAAGCCAGTCACACAAACTGAATTTTAAAAGTAAGTGAAATGTTTTGAAGTTCTAATATTCAGTTATATGTTTTCTAAATAATTATTTAAATTATTTGTGTAATTGGCATGATGTGTGTGTGAATTATATATATGTAATATATAGACATAGACATGTGAATTTATAAAATTCATGTTTAGCTAGTATCGATCCATACTCGTCACACAAAAAGAATTGCATACCATTCATTTAAAAATGTGTTATTAATAAATGCTGTTTTAAGAGTATAGAGATGGAACTTCCCTGGTTATGCAGTGGATAAGAATCAGTCTGTAAATACAGGGGACACAGATATGATCCCTGGTCCAGGAAGATTACACATGCTATGGAGCAGCTAAGCCCCAGTGCCACAACTACTTAGCCCATGTGCTGCAACTACTGAAGCCCACATGCTTAGAGGCTGTTCTTTGCAACAAGAGAAGCCACTGCAATGAGAAACCCATGCACCACAATGAAGAGTATCCCCGACTCACCACAACTAGAGAAAACCTAGTCAAAGAAATGAAGACCTAGCATACCCAAAATTAAATAAATAAATATATTTTTTAAAAGTATAGGGATGAATTGTAGTCACATTTTCCCTAACTGCTCATCTCATGATTATTCATACACTTTTTCCTTTAAACAGACACTCTAATTCCAAAATATTTGGTACAATTATCTTTCCTCTCCCCATATGCCTATATATAATTAGTTCTTCAAAGGGAAATAACCATGTTCATAAAATGTTAATTGTCATTATTTTCGTATTAGAGCCATTCAATAATATTTGTTGCCTAAGTACCTTGGCCACCTCATGTGAAGAGTTGACTCATTGGAAAACACTCTGATGTTGGGAGGGATTAGGGGCAGGAAGAGAAGGGACAACAGAGGATGAGATGGCTGGATGGCATCACTGACTCAATGGACATGAGTTTGAGTGAACTCCGGGAGATGGTGATGGACAGGGAAGTCTGGTGTGCTGCGATTCATGGGGTCGCAAAGAGTCGGACACGACTGAGTGATGAACTGAACTGAAGTAAAATACATTCTTTAAAAAAAGGAAACGGTCGCAAAAGTTTCCATACTGAATGATTCTATTTACCATTAAATGTCCAAAATAGGGAAATCTCTAGAGATAGAAAGTAGATTCATGTTTTCCTAGGGCTGGAAAGTTGAGGCGGCGGGTAGAGAATGAAAAGTAACTGCTTATGGATACAGAATTTCTTTTGGAATTATGAAATGTTCTAAAATTAAATTGTAGTAATGGTTGCACAACTCTGATTATACTGGGCTTCCCAGGTGACACTAGTGGTAAAGAACCCACCTACCAAAGCAGGAGATGTTAGAGATGTGGGTTTGATCCCTGGGTCATGAAGATCTCCTGGAGGAGATCTACTGGTAGCCTCCTGGTACCTGGTAATACTGGTAACCCACTCCAGTATTCTTGACTGGAGAATCTCGTGGAGAGAGGAGCCTAGCAGGCTACGGCTCATAGGGTCACAAAGAATTGGACATGACTGAAGTGACTTATCTGGAGAAGGCAATGGCACTTCACTCCAGTACTCTTGCCTGGAAATCCCATGGACAGAGGAGCCTGGTGGGCTGCAGTCCATGGGGTTGCTAAAAGTCGGACACGACTGAGCGATTTCACTTTCATTTTTCGCTTTCATGCATTGAAGAAGGAAATGGCAACCCACTCCAGTGTTCTTGCCTAGAGAATCCTAGGGACTACGGAGCCTAGTGGGCTGCCATCTATGGGGTCGCACAGAGTCAGACACGACTGAAGTGACTTAGCAGCAGCAGCAGAAGTGACTTATCATGTACATGTGAGAATACTAAAGCCATTTTATAAGACTGAATGTTTATAAGTTATATCTTAATAAAACTGAGAAAAAAGCATATGTGCTAGCATATATTTTCTTTAGAGTGGGGTGAAGCCACACATATGCAGAACACATTTCAAGAACTATTTCTTTGAAATACGTATAATATGGATAAGACAAAAATGTTCTATAATCTTATTTGATACATCATCAAAAATATATTCACAGAAGATATCTTTTTACTAGTTAATTATATTGTGAATTAATTATAAACATAAACCTGAAAAGGATCATAGAACTAGGATATTGATGGCCATGTGAATCTAAAAGTTTTCATTTAGCCTCTAACCAAGCAGTAAAATCAACTAGGAGTGTATATAAAACCACTCAAGACCCATGTCTTCAGCATTACTAGGAGATCATACCACAGATCACATTAATTTGTATATGTTGATCATCTTTGCATATAAAGTGTAAATCCCATTTCATCATGGTGTTTAATCCTTTTAATTCACTGTCAAATTCATTTTGTTAGTACTTTATTGAACATTTTTGCATCTATGTTCATTAGAGATATTGACCTGCATTTTTCTTCTGATGTCTGTCTGGTTTTGACAACAAGGTGATGTGTTTGAAAGT
Source organism: Aepyceros melampus (assembly GCA_006408695.1). NCBI lineage: Eukaryota > Metazoa > Chordata > Mammalia > Artiodactyla > Bovidae > Aepyceros > Aepyceros melampus. The sequence continues at coordinate 32,316 of SJXQ01003807.1, read as the reverse complement.
GCTTTCTTCTATTTTGGAAGAAATTAAGAATTGATATTAATTATTCTTCAAGTGCTTGGTAGAATTCACCTGTGAAACTACCTGGACCTAGACTTGTCTTTGTTGGGAGGCTTTCAATTACTGTGCTAATCTCCTAATTTTTACTGCCATATTATGTATTTCCATTTTTTCATGTTTTGTCCTGGGGGATTGTATATTTTCTAGAAATTTATCCATTTCCTCTAGGTTTTCCAATTTATTAACATACAAATTTATAATAGTTTCTTGTGATCTTTTTTGTTTATGAGGCAAATAAATAAGCCAATGTCGTGTCTTCTTCCATTTCTAATTTTATTTATTTGTATCTTCTTTTTTTTCCTTGGGTAATCTAGGTATGAGTTTGTTGATTTTGTTTATCTTTTCAGAAAACCAGCTCTCAGTTTTATAGACTGTTTCTTATTGCTTTTCTAATCTTTATTTCTATTCTAATCTTAATAGTTTCCTTGCTTTTGTCAACCTTGGGATTAGTTTGCTCTTTTTCTAAATTCATGAGGTAAAAAGGTCAGTTTTTTATTTGATATTTTTCTTCATTTTTAATGTGTTTATTACCATGAGCTTCTCTTTTGCACTGCTTTTACTACCTTTCATAAGTTTTGGTATGTTGTGTTTTGTTTTTATTTTTATCAAGGTATTTTTACAATTCCTTTGATTTCTCTTTAACTAAATGGTTGTTCAATAATGTATCATGTATTGTCCATATATTGGTCAATTTTCCTGTTTTCTTTCTGTTATCAATTTCTGGTTTCATTCTACTGTGGTCTGAAAGAGTACTTTGTATTATTTTAATGTTCCAAAGTCAAGTGGGCCTTAAAAGCATCACTATGAATGAAACTAGTGGAGATGATGGAATTCCAGTTGAGCTATTTCAAATCCTGAAAGATGATGCTGTGAAAGTGCTGCACTCAATATGCCAGCAAATTTGGAAAATTCAGCAGTGGCCACAGGATTGGAAAAGGTCACTTTTCATTCCAATCCCCACCCACAAAAAAAAGCAATGCCAAAGAATGCTCGAACTACCACACAATTGCACTCATCTCACATGCAGTAAAGTAATGCTCAAAATTCTCCAAACCAGGCTTCAGCAATACATGAACCATGAACTTCCAGATGTTCAAGCTGGTTTTAGAAAAGGCAGAGGAACTAGATATCAAATTGCCAACATCCACTGAATCATCGAGAAAGCAAGTGAGTTCTAGAAAAACGATTTCTGCTTTTTGGAGGGGGGTTCAGGATGGGGAACACGTGTATACGTGTGGTGGAGGATTCATGTTGATGTATGGCAAAACCAATACAATATTGTAAAGTAATTCATCTCTAATTAAAACAAATAAATTTATATTAAAAAATGTGGGCTAAAAATAAAAAAAAGAAAAGAAAAGAAAAGGCAGAGGAACCAGAGATTAAATTGCCAACATCCCCTGGATCATGGAAAAAGGAAGAGACTTCCAGAAAAACATCTATTTCTGTTTTATGGACTATACCAAAGCCTTAGTGGATCACAATAAACTGTGGAAAATTCTGAAAGAGATGAGAATAGCAGACCACCTGACCTGCCTCTTTAGAAACCTATATGCACGTCAGGAAGCACAGTTAGAACTGGACATGGAACAACAGACTGGTTCCCCAAAGGAAAATGAGTATGTCAAGGCTGTATATTGTCATCCAGCTCATTTAACTTATATGCAGAATACATCATGAGAAACGCTGGGCCAGAAGCACAAGTTGGAATCAAGATTGCCAGGAGAAATGTCAATAACCTCAGATATGCAGATGACACCACCCTTATGGCAGAAAGTGAAGAGGAACTAAAAAGTCTCTTGATGAAAGTGAAAGAGAAGAGTGAAAAAGTTGGTTTAAAGCTCAACATTCAGAAAATGAAGATCATGGCATCTGGTCCCATCACTTCATGGGAAGTAGATGGGGAAACAGTGGAAACAATGGCTTTATTTTGGGGGTCTCCAAAATCACTGCAGATGGTGACTGCAGCCATGAAATTAAAAGAGGCTTACTCCTTGGAAGAAAAGTTATGACCAACCTAGATAGCATATTCAAAACAGAGACATTACTTTGCCAACTAAGGTCCGTCTAGTCAAGGCTATGGTTTTTCCTGTGGTCATGTATGGATGTGAGAGTTGGACTGTGAAGAAAGCTGAGTGCCAAAGAATTGATGCTTTTGAACTGTGGAGTTGGAGAAGACTCTTGAGAGTCCCTTGGACTGCAAGGAGAGCTAGCCAGTCCATTCTAAAGGAGATCAGTCCTGGGTGTTCATTGGAAGGACTGATGCTAAAGCTGAAACTCCAATACTTGGCCACCTCATGTGAAAAGTTGACTCATTGGAAAAGACCTTGATGCTGGGAGTTATTGGGGGCAGATGGAGAAGGGGACGACAGAGAATGAGATGGCTGGATGGCATAAACGACTCAACGGACATGAGTTTGTGCGAACTCTGGGAGTTGGTGATGGACAGGGAGGGCTGACTTGCTGCAATTCATGGGGTCGCAAAGAGTCAGACAAGACTGAGCAACTGAACTGAACTGAACTGAAATTTGTTAAAACTTGTTTTGTGACTTAGTATGTGATTAATTCTGGAAAATATTCCATGTGACATATTGTTGAGAAGAATGTGTTTTCTTCCACTGTTGAGTGAAAATTCTGTATATGTCTGTTAGATTTATTTGATCTATAGTGTTATATAAGTCAGTTGTTTCTTTATTGGTTTTCTATCTAGATGTTCTTTACATTATTAAAAGTGAGAGTAGTGAAGTGTCCTACTATTGTTATATTGCTGTTGGTTTCTCCTTTCAGACCCGTCAATTTTTGCTATTTCAGTCTATGAGGATCCAAAGTGAGCTTCCTGTAGACAGTGTGAAGTGAGCTTCCTGTAGACAGTGTAAAGTTGGATCTTATTTTATATCCATTAAGCCATTAAATATATTCTTTTTGATTAGAGAATTTAACCTATTTTCATTTAATAATTATTGATAGAAATATTTACTATTTTTTAAATGACATTAGAGTTTTTCTGTCCTCATTTTCTGTCATGCTAGTTTCTTTGTACTTCTTTCCTTTCTTTCTTTTTTTCTTTTTTCTGAATTAATAGGCTTTAATTCCTTTCACTTCTTCTTTTGTGTAACTTTTATAGGTAATTTTTGTGTGGTTATCATGGGGCTTACATAAAATATCATTTATTTATAACATGTTATTTTAAGCTAATAACAAATTAACCTCACTTGAATAAAAAACTCTATGTGTCCAAACGACCATCTTTGTTCTTAGTGGTTCTCTGTAAGCTAGAGTATGCTAAGTTCCATCAGTACTCTGAGACAGATGAAATAGAAAGAATTCTTTGAGTACTAGCAAGAAATGTTTGAGCACTAGAAGTTTGGTTCAATTCTTTTTCTCCTCAGAAGATAGAAGGTGGATTCATCCATTCACTGTGCATTGAGATAGAAAGAGGAGTTATGACAGATATCTGCACATTTGCTCATAAAGCATGCTGTTTTAAACTCTTGCTTGACTCTTTCATATCAGGGGCCTAAGTAATGTTGGACCTTATCAGATCTCAGAGACATGTGGATTGAAAGCCAGTCCTTTGGTTAGCAGCCAGAAGAATTAGTGAACTATATGTTCAGTCTAAGTCCTAAGATGCTGGAGGCAAATTGCTTTCCAAAGTGGTTGTACTATTTTGTATTGCCACAATTAGTGAGTGAGAATCCTTGTTGCTCTACATCTTTCCCAGCAGTTGGTTTTATCAATGTTTAAAACTTTGGCCATTCTAATAACAGTGCAGTGATATGTCACTGTAGTTTTAATTTTCAGTTCCGTAATGACCAAAGAATGCTCAAACTACCACACAATTGCACTCATCTCACACGTTAGTAGTGTGATGCCTAAAATTCTCCAAGCCAGGCTTCAGCAATACGTCAACCGTGAACATCCAGATGTTCAAGCTGGCTTCAAAAAAGGCAGAGGAACCAGAGATCAAATTGCCAACATCTGCTGGATCATTGAAAAAGCAAGAGAGTTCCAGAAAAAAAAAACATCTATTTCTGCTTTATTGACTATGCCAAAGCCTTTGACTGTGTGGATCACAGTAAACTGTGGAAAATTCTGAAAGAGATGGGAATACCAGGCCACCTGACCTGCCCCTTCAGAAACCTATATGCAGGTTAGGAAGAAACAGTTAGAACTGAGCATGAAACAACAGACTGGTTCCCAATAAGAAAATGAGTATGTCAAGGCTGTATATTGTCTCCCTGCTTATTTAACTTATATGCAGAGTAAATCATGAGAAACGCTGGACTGGAAGAAGCACAAGCTGGAATCAAGATTTCTGGGAGAAATATCAATAACCTCAGATTGCAGATGACACCACCCTAATGGCAGAAATTGAAGCAGAACTGAAGAGCCTCTTGATGAAAGTGAAAGACGAGAACAAAAAAGTTGGCTTGAAGCTCAACATTCAGAAAATGAAAATCATGGCATCTGGTCCCATCACTTCATGGCATATAGATGGGGAAACAGTGGAAACAGTGCCTGGCATTATTTTCCTGTGCTACAAAATCCTTGCACATGGTGATTGCGGCCATGAAATTAAAACACGCTTACTCCTTGGAAGGAAAGTTATGACCAACCTAGACAGCATATTAAAAAGCAGAGACATTACTTTTCCAACAAAGGTCCATCTAGTCAAGGCTATGGTTTTTCCAGTGGTCATGTGTGGATGTGAGAGTTGGACTTGTGAAGAAAGCTGAGTGCAGAAGAATTGATGCTTTTCAACTGTGGTGTTGGAGAAGACTCTTGAGAGTCCCTTGGACTGCAAAGAGATCCAAACAGTCCATCCTGGGGGAGATCAGTCCTGGCTGTTCATTGGAAGGACTGATGTTAAAGCTGAAACTCCAATACTTTGGCCACATGATGAGAAGAGCTGACTCATTGGAAAAGACCCTGATGCTGGGAAAGATTGAGGGCAGGAGGAAAAGGGGACGACAGAGGATGAGATGGCTGGATGGCATCACTGACTCAATGGACATGGGTTTTGGTGGACTCCAGGAGTGGCGATTGACAGGGAGGCCTGGCATGCTGTGGTTCATGGGGTTGCAAAGAGTTGGACATGACTGAGCGACTGAACTGAACTGAACTGAATGACACATGAAGACTTCCCCCGTGGCTCAGTGATAAAGAATACACCTGCCTATTCAGGAGGCATGTTTTATCTCTGATTTGTGGAAATCCCCTGGAGAAGGAAATGGTAATTCATTCCAGTATTGTTGCCTGGGAAATTCCATGGACAAAAGAGACTGGTGGGTCATGAGGTTGGAAAAAACTTGGACACAACTTAGTGACTAAACAACAAAACAACAATGACACATGATCCCCTTCTGGATCACAGCTTGGTGATGAAGAGGCTTGCATAAGTCAATGAAGCTATGAGTCAAGCTATGCAGGGCCACCTAAGATGTATGGATCATAGTGAAGAGCTGACAAAACATGGTCAACTGGAGAAAGAAATGGCAACTCACTCAAGTATTCTTGCCCAGAGAAGCCCATGGAAAGTATGAAAAGGCAAAAATATATGACAGCAGAAGATGAGCCCCCACCCCCACCTGTCCCCAGGTTGAAAGGTGTCCAATATGGTACTGGGGAAGAGCAGAGGGCAATTACTAATAGCTCCAGGAAGAATGAAGTAGGTGGGCCAAGACAAGAAACAATGTTCAGTTGTAGTTGTGTCTGGTGGTGAAAGTAAAGTCCGATGCTGTCTAGAACAACATTGCATAGGAATGTGGAATGTTAGGTCCTTGAATCAAGGTAAATTGGATGTAATCAAGTAGGAGATGGCAAAAGTGAACATTGACATATTTGGAGTGAGTGAACTAAAATGGATGGGAATGGCAGAATTTAATTCAGATGACCATTATATCTACTACTGTGGGCAAGAATCCCTTAGAAGAAATGGAGTATACTTCACAGTCAACAAAAGAGTCTGAAATGCAATATTTGGGTACAATACCTATGGCTGATTCATTTTGAGGTTTGGCAGAAAACAGCAAAATTATGTAAAGCAATTATCCTGCAGTAAAAAACAAATATTTTTTTTAAAAAGAAAGAAATTTAGATAAAAATAACAAAATGATCTTGGTTTGTTTTCAAGGCAAACCATCCAACATGACGGTAATCTAAGTCTATTCCTTAACTAATGATGCTGAAGAAGCTGAGGTTGAATGGTTCCATGAAGACCTATAATATCTTCTAGAACTAACACCGAAAAAAAAGACATCATTTTCATCATAGGAGACTGGAATGCAAATGTAGGAAATCAAGAGATATCTGGAATAATAGGCAAGTTTGGCCTTGGGGTAAAAAATGAAGCAGGGCAAAGGCTAACAGAGCTTTCGTCAAGAGAAACGCTGGTCATAACAAACATTCTTTTCCAACAAAACAAAACAAAACACTGCACATGGACATCATCAGATGGTCAATACTGAAATCAGATTTATTACATTCTTTCAGCCAAAGAGGGAGTTCTGTACAGTTAGTAAAAACAAGACCTGGAGCTGACTATGACTAAGGTGATGAGCCTTATTGCAAAATTCAGGCTTTAATTGAAGAAAATAGGGAAAAGCACTAGGCCATTCAAATATGGTTTATTAATAAATCAAATTCTTTATGATTATACAATGGAGGTGACAAATAGATTCAAGGGATAAGGTCTGGTGGACAGAGTACCTGAAGAACTAAAGATGGAGGTTCATAACATTGTAAGGAGGCAGTGACCAAAATCATCCCAATGAAAAAGGAATGCAAGAAGTGCAAGTGGTTATCTCAGGAGGCTTTAAAAATAGCTGAGGAAAGAAGAGAAGTCAAAGACGGGGAAAAGGGAAAGATATACCTGATTGAATGCAGAAAGATAAGAAGACTGAATGCAAGGAGAGATAAGAAGGCCTTCTAAATAAACAATGCAAAGAAATAGAGAAAAACAATGTAATGGAAAAGACAAGACATCTGTTCAAGAAAATTGGGGCTATCAAGTGAACATTTCATATAAGGATGGGCAAATAAAGGACAGAAATGTTAAGGACCTAACAGAAGCAGAAGTTAAGAAGAGGTGGAAAGAATACACAGAAGAGAGTTCAGGCAGAGAACATGGCAAGGAGTGGATCATGGCCTTCTACCCTGGGACCCTCCAGGTCTTCTGGCCTCTGGTCAGTGGGTGAACTGGAGGGCCTGGGACAGCCTCAGACTGTGTCTTGTGGAGCCCTAGAGCCGTCCATGCGACTGCCCACTGACAGGGCTGAAGCTGGGAACTTCTGCCCCACCCCCACTGCTGCTGAGACCTTATGGCAATGGCCCCTCCAAGCCCAGATCTCCTTTACCACCAGGTCTCTTGGCCCAATGCTGCAAGTCTTGGACTTATTCAAAGCCTCCACAGGCAACTGAGGATGTGGCACATTTGGGCCTCTGGCATGTCAGGATAAGAAGATTGGAGGCTGCTCAAATGCCATGGAGGGATGTTAGAGCCTCAGGGGTACCAGAAGGCAGATCTGTGTGGATACCAGCCTGGCCACCCTTAGGCCTTATAGCCACGGAGATTCAGGATCTGAAGTGACTCCTCTGTCCAAGTTGGACCAGATCTCCCCTTATTTGGACAATGACAAACAAAGGCCTTAACAGGCCTGGAAGATGGATGGAAACTTAGCAGGCCATCGGGCAGTTGGTCATAATTCTACCAAGACTTTACCAAGACTGGCTATTTATGAAAGGCCTGTGTATATAATGTTCATGGGGTCCTTGAGGCAAGAGTATTGGAGTGGTTTTCCATTCCCTTCTCCAATAATATGAAAAATCTGCTCTCAACTTTCTTCTCAACTTTTCAAAAGAAAACTTTCACTACATCTAGACCCCCTAGATGTAAAGAAGTTGCCAACATATGATAGAGTTATAAAATCACATGTCTTATAAATGCCCATTTGTTTGAAAAGTAACATAGAAAATAAAAGTCTTCTGGAAATTAGTTTTCAAAACTGAGTTGTTTGACCACCTCTAGAGGTGACCTCAGGAGCTCCAGAGGTCCATGTCTGTTCCTTCGTTTAGTGGACATGGAATGTAAGACCTTGAAGAGAAATAAAAGAAGGCTCTATGCCAGACTGGTCATACTTAAAAGATATTTCCATATGATAACCATTGCTTTGTGTATGCATTTTATTCCTCACCACTGTGTGTATGGTCCATGTAATCAGTGTGATTAGTTTTCTGTGATTGTGGTTTTCATTCTGTCTACCCTCTGATGGATAAGAGGCTTATGGAAGCTTCCTGATGGGAGAGACTAACTGTGGGGGAAACTGGATCTTGTTCTGATGGGTGGGGCCATAATCAGTAAATCTTCATCTTATTTTCTTCTCAAAACTTTCTTTTCTGAGACATAGGCTGAATAACCAAATCCTGTCATGTGCAGAGGAGAGAGTCTCCATAACCGATACTAAACCACCAGCCTGATGACACCAAGCACAGTGAAGCTCCAGTTCACTCCAGTTGGCCTTGGTCTTGGTCAATAGTTCAGTCATGCAGTTCTTTTGGTGAAGGAATTTGTCAAACATATGCCTCATGGCTGCAGACATGGGGGGAACCATCATGCATGGAAGCTCAGGGTTGTTCCTTGTGCCCTGTGGTTGCAGAGCAGGGTATCTGCGACAGGGACAGTGGGGACTGGTGGGCAGGGCTGGGCAGGGTGGGAGATTAAATATCAATAACCTCAGATATGCAGATGATACCACCTTTATGGCACAAAGCAAGAAGAACTAAGGTTGTTCCTTGTGCACTGGTTCAAGGACAGAGGGAGGAGAAGGAAGTGAAGAGTTCTGTGTCAATGTATTTATAGTGAGGCAAGATTAATCATTGTCTATTTTATGTTTGTTCATTTTGTTTCACTTTGCTATGTATAAAGCATATATAATAATCAAATGAGCCTTAATTTATATCTAGTCTTTCAAGATGTTAAAGAGGTTGCCAGTGTATGACAAAAATAGAAATGGTTAATAATATATATTTTGTATATTTTGTGTTAAAATTTCTAGGAAAGATTGTCTTCTGAAAATTTGATCATTATAGCCCCCTGGGTAGGTGGAGGCAGGAGACAAGGGAAGGGTGCTGGTCTTAGGCTAGAATGCTCATATTGTGAAGACACTTGCAGATTATAGCTGTTAGATGTGTGCAGTTTATTGAAGACTGCTTTGTATAGAGTGGACAAATGAAGTCCTTATTTGAATCATCTAGTACAAGAGAAGACTCTACACATGGACATCACCAGATGATCAATACCCAAATCAGATTGATTATATTATTTGCTGCCAAAGATGGAGAAGTTCTATACAGTCAGAAAAAACAAGACTGGGTACTGACTGTGGCTCAGATCATGAACTCCTTATTGCAAAATTCAGACTTAATTTGAAGAAAATAGGGAAAACCACTATACCCTCAGGTATGACCTAAGTCAAATCTCTTATGATTAAACAGTAGAAGTGACAAATAAATTCAAGGGTTTAGATCTGATAGAGTGCCTGAGGAACTATGGATGGAGGTTCATGACATTGAACAAGATGCAGTGATCAAGACCACCCTCAAGGAAAAGAAATGCAAAAACACAAAATGGTTGCCTGAGGAAGCCTTACAAACAGCTGAGAAAAGAAGAGAAGCTAAAGGCATTTTACAAGAGACAGGGATCAAGACCATCCCCATGGAAAAGAAATGCAAAAAAAAGCAAAACGGCTGTCTGGGGAGGCCTTACAAAAAGCTGTGAAAAGAAGAGAGGCAAAAAGCAAGTGAAAGTGAAGTTGCTCAGTCGTGACCAACTCTTTGCGACCCCATGGACTGTAGCCTACCAGGCCCCTCTGCCCATGGGATTTTCCAGGCAATACTACTGGAGTGGACTGCCATTTCCTTCTCCAGGGGATCTTCCCAACTCAGTGATTGAACCCAGGTCTCCCGCATTGTAGACAGATGCTTTACCATCTGAGCCACAAAGGAGAAAAGGAAAGCTATAAGCCTCTGAATGCAGAGTTCCAGAGAACAGCAAGAAGAGATAAGAAAGCTTTCCTCTGCGATCAATGCAAAGAAATAGAGGAAAACAACAGAATGGGAAAGACTAGAGATTTCTTCAAGAAAATTAGAGATACCAAGGGAACATTTCATGCAAAGATAGGCTCAATAAAGGACAGGAATGGTATGGACCTAACAGAAGCAGAAGATATTAAGAAGAGGTGGCAAGAATACACAGAAGAACTGTAAAAAAAAAAAAAAAGTTATTCATGATCCAGATAATCACGATGGTGTGATCACTCACCTACAGTCGGATATCCTGGAATATGAAGTCAAGTAGGCCTTAGAAAGCATCACTATGAACAAAGCTAGTGGAGTGATGGAATTCCTGTTGAGCTCTTTCAAATCCTGAAAGATGATGCTGTGAAAGTGCTGCACTCAATATGCCAGCAAATTTGGAAAACTCAGCAGTGGCCACAGGACTGGAAAAAGTCAGTTTTCATTCTAATCCCAAAGAAAGGCAATGCCAAAAAATGCTCAAACTACTGAGCATCACTACGAACAAAGCTAGTGGAGGTGATGGAATTCCAGTTGAGCTATTTCAAATCCTGAAAGATGATGCTGTGAAAGTGCTGCACTCAATATGCCAGCAAATTTGGAAAACTCAGCAGTGGCCACAGGACTGGAAAAAGTCAGTTTTCATTCTAATCCCAAAGAAAGGCAATGCCAAAAAATGCTCAAACTACTGCACAATTGCACTCATCTCACACACTAGTAAAGTAATGCTCAACATTCTCCAAGCCAAGCTTCAGCAGTATGTGAATCAAGAACTTCCAGATGTTCAAGCTGGTTTTAGAACAGGTAGAGGAACCAGAGATCAAATTCCCAACATCTGCTGGATCATGGAAAAAACCAGAGAGTTCCAGAAAAACATCTATTTCTGCTTTATTGGCTATGCCAAAGCCTTTGACTGTGTGGCTCACAATAAACTGTGGAAAATTCTGAAAGAGATGGGAATAGCAGACCATCTGACCTGCCTCTTTAGAAACCTATATGCAGGTCAGGAAGCAACAGTTAGAACTGGACATGGAACAAAAGACTGGTTCCAAATAGGAAAAGGAGTATGTCAAGGCTGTATATTGTCACCCTGCGTATTTAACTTATATGCAGAGTACCTCATGAGAAACGCTGGCTGGAAGAAGCACAGCTGGAATCAAGATTGTCAGGAGAAATATCAATAACCTCAGATATACAGATGACACCACACTTATGGCAAAAAAAAAAAGAACCAAAGAGCCTCTTGATGAAAGTGGAGAGTGAAAAAGTTGGCTTAAAGCTCAACATTCAGAAAACTAAGATCATGGCATCTGGTTCCATCATTTCATGACAAATAGATGGGGAAACAGTGGAAACAGTGTCAGACTTTATTTTTTTGGGCTCCAAAATCACTGCAGATGGTGACTGCAGCCATGAAGTTAAAGGACGCTTACTCCTTGGAAAAAAAGGTATGACCAACATAAACAGCATATTAAAAAGCAGAACCATCACTTTGCCAGCAAAGCTCTGTATAGACAAAGCTATGGTTTTTCCAGTAGTCATGTATGGATGTGAGAGTTGGACTATAAAGAAAACTGAGTGCTGAAGAAATGATGCTTTTGAGCTGTGGTGTTGGAGAAGACTCTTGAAAGTCCCTTGGTCTGCAAGGAGATCCAACCAGTCCATCAAAAGGAAATCAGTCTTGAATTCCTGAATATTCATTGGAAGGACTGATGCTGAAGCTGAAACTCTAATACTTTCGCCACTTGATATGTAGAACTGACTCATGAAAAGACCCTGATGCTGGGAAAGATTGAAAGCAGAAGAAGGGGACAACGAAGGATGAGATGGTTGGATGGCATCACCAACTCTATGGACATGAGTTTGATTAAGATCCGGGAGTTGGTAATAGAAAGGGAAACCTGGCATTCTGCAGTCCATGGGGTCACAAAGAGTCAGACACGACTGAGTTACTGAACTGATGATCCTATTACCATTTTCTTAATTGTTTTAGGTTTATTTTGTGTTCATCTTTTCCTTCTTTTGTGTTTCCTGTCTAGAGAAGTTCCTTTATCATTTGTTGTAAAGCTGGCTTTATGGTGCTGACTTTTCTTAACGTTTGCTTATCTGTAAAGCTTTTGATTTCTCTGAATGAGATTCTTGCTGAGGAGATCAATTTTGGTTGTAGGTTTTCCCTATCATCACTTAAAGTAATTGTGCCATTCCCTTCGGGCTTGCAGATTTTCTGTTGAGAGTTCTGTTGTATCTTATTTGTCATTTTTCCCTGTTGCTTTTAAAGAACTATTTCTTTTCCATGTTAGAAAATTTTTCAGCTATTATCTCTTCAAATATTTTCCTGATCCTTTTTCTCTCTCTTATCAGTTCAGTTCAGTTCAGTTGGTCAGTCATGTCCGACTCTTTGTGACCCCATGAATTGCAGCACACCAGGCCTCCCTGTCCATCACCAACTCATGGAGTTCACTTAAACTCATGTCCATCGAGTTGGTGATGCCATTAAGCCATCTCAGCCTTCTCCTTCTAGGACCACTATAATGTGAATGTTGGTGAATTTAATGATGTTCCAGAGGTTCTCTTTGGCTTACTTCATTTTTTTTCATATATGTGTGTGCATGTATATGTGCGTATGTATATGTGTGTGTATATATATGTACACTGCACCACTGATTTCTACTATTCTTTACTCCAAGTCCCTTATCTGTTCTTCTGCCTTGATTAGGCAAACATTTCTTGCATCTTTCCATTCTGTTTAAGAGATCTTGTATCATCCTCATTATCACTATTCTGAATTCTTTTTCTGGAAATTTGCCTATCACCACTTCATTTAGGTTTTTTTGTTTTGTTTTGTTTTGTTTTTGTTTTTCTGGGGTTTTAACTTGTCCCTTTATCTGGGACATAACTCTCAGCTTTTTCATCCTGATTATAATTCTGTAATATGGTTTTCATTTCAGCCATTGTGGGATTGTGATTCTTCTTGCTTCTTCTGTCTGTTCTCTGGTGGATGAGGCTAAGAGACTTCTGTAAGATTCCTGATGGGGGGGTTGGGTGAGAAAAACTGAGTCTTGCTCTGGTTGGCAGTACTATGCTTCAGTTCAGTTCAGTTCAGTTCACTTGCTCAGTCGTGTCCGACTCTTTGCAACCTCATGAATCACAGCACGCCAGGCCTCCCTGTCCATCACCAACTCCTGGAGTTCACTAGACTCACGTCCATCGAGTCAGTGATGCCATCCAGCCATCTCATCCTCTGTTGTCCCCTTCTCCTCCTGCCCCCAATCCCTCCCAGCATCAGAGTCTTTTCCAGTGAGTCAACCCTTCACATGAGGTGGCCAAAGTACTGGAGTTTCAGCTTTAGGATCATTCCTTCCAAAGAAATCCCAGGGTTGATCTCCTTCAGAATGGACTGGTTGGATCTCCTTGCAGTCCAAGGGACTCTCAAGAGTCTTCTCCAACACCACAGTTCAAAAGCATCAATTCTTCTGCACTCAGCCTTCTTCACAGTCCAACTCTCACATCCATACATGACCACAGGAAAAACCATAGCCTTGACTAGACGGACCTTAGTCAGCAAAGTAATGTCTCTGCTTTTGAATATACTATCTAGGTTGGTCATAACTTTTCTTTTAAGGAGTAACAGTCTTTTAATTTCATGGCTGAAATCACCATCTGCCGTGATTTTGGAGCCCCCCAAAATAATGTCCAACACTGTTTCCACTGTTTCCCCATCTATTTTCCATGAAGCGATGGGACCAGATGCCATGATCTTCATTTTCTGAATGTTGAGGTTTAAGCCAATTTTTTTCACTCTCCACTTTCATCAAGAAGCTCTTTAGTTCTTCACTTTCTGCCATAAGAGTGGTGTCATCTGCATATCTGAGGTTATTGATATTTTCCCCTGCAATCTTGACTCCAGCTTGTGCTTCTTCCATCCCAGGGTTTCTCACGATGTACTCTGCAAATTAGTTAAATAAGCAGGGTGACAATATACAGCCTTGATGTACTCCTTTTCCTATTTGGAACCAGTCTGTTGTTCCATGTCCAGTTCTAACTGTTGCTTCCTGGCCTGCATACAGATTTCTCAAGAGGCAGGTCAGGTGGTCTGGTATTCCCATCTCTTTCAGAATTTTCCACAGTTTATTGTGATCCACACAGTCGAAGGCTTTGACATAGTCAATAAAGCAGAAATAGATGTTTTTCTGGAACTCTCTTGCTTTTTCCATGTCCAGCAGATGTTGGCAATTTGATCTCTTGTTCCTCTGCCTTTTCTAAAACCAGCTTGAACATCAGGAAGTTCATGGTTCACGTATTGCTGAAGCCTGGCTTGGAGAATTTTGAGCATTACTTTACTAGCATGTGTGATCAGCGTAATTGTGTGGTACTTTGAGCATTCTTTGGCATTGCTTTTTTTTGTGGGTTGGGATTGGAATGAAAAGTGACCTTTTCCAGTCCTGTGGCCACTGCTGAATTTTCCAAATTTGCTGGCATATTGAGTGCAGCACTTTCACAGCATCATCTTTCAGGATTTGAAACAGCTCAACTGTAATCCCATCACCCCCACTAGCTTTGTTCTTAGTGATGCTTTCTAAGGCCCACTTGACTTCACATTCCAGGATGTCTGACTCTAGGTGAGTGATCACACCATCGTGATTATCTGGGTCATGAAGATCTTTTTTGTACACTTCTTCTTTGTATTCTTGCCAACTCTTCTTAATATCTTCTGCTTCTGTTAGGTGCATACCATTTCTGTCCTTTATCGAGCCCATCTTTGCATGAAATGTTCCCTTGGTATCTCTAATTTTCTTGAAGAGATCGCTAGTCTATCCCATTCTGTTGTTTTCCTCTATTTCTTTGTATTGATTGCTGAAGAAGGCTTTCTTATCTCTTCTTGCTATTCTCTGGAACTCTGCATTCAGAGGCTTATATCCTTCCTTTTCTCTTTTGCTTTTCACTTCTCTTCTTTTCACAGCTATCTGTAAGGCCTCCCCAGACAGCCATTTTTCTTTTTTGCATTTCTTTTCCATGGGGATGATCTTGATCCCTTTCTCCTGTACATTGTCATGAACCTCAGTCCATAGTTCATCAAGCACTCTATGTATCAGATCTAGGCCCTTAAACCTATTTATCACTTCCACTGTATAATCATAAGGGATTTGATTTAGGTCATACCTGAATGGTCTAGCTGTTTTCCCTAATGTCTTCAATTTAAGTCTGAATTTGTTAATATGGAGTTCATGATCTGAGCCCAGTCATCTACTGGTCTTGTTTTTGTTGACTATATAGAGCTTTTCCATCTTTTGCTGTAAAGAATATAATCAATCTGATTTTGGTGTAAGTGGAAACAGTGGCAGAGTTTATTCTCTTGGGCTCCAAAATCACTGCAGATAGTGACTGAAAGATACTTGTTCCTTGGAAGGAAAACTATAGAAAATGTAGACAGCCTATTAAAAAGCAGAGTCATTATATTGCCAACAAAAGTCTATATAGTCAAAACTATGGTTTTTCCAGTAGTCATGTATGGATGTGAGAGTTGAACCACAAAGAAGGCTGAGTGCAGAAGAACTGATGCTTTTGAACTGTGGTGTTGGAGAAGACTCTTGAGAGTTACTTGGACAGCAAGGAGATCAAGCCAGTCAATACTAAAACAAATCAACTCAAAATATTCTTTGGAAGGACTGATGCTGAAGCTGTAGCCCCAATACTTTGCCCACTTGAAACAAAGAGCAAATTCATTGGAAAAGAGTCTGATGCTAAGAAAGTTTGAAGGCAGGAGGAGAAACGGACAATAGAGGATGAGTTGATTGGATGACATTATCAACTCAATGGACATGAGTTTGAGCAAACTCCAGAAGATAGTGAAGGATAGGGAAGCCTGGTGTGCTGCAATCCATGGGGTCTCAAAGAGTCAGACATGACTTAGCAACTAAAACAACAGAAGCAACATCCACTATTGTCTGGTACAGTACGTGCCCCATGGTTGGTGCTCAATCGTATGTTGAATAAAATGAATAAATCATAGTTCTCTCAGGTTTTCTGCAGTAATTCTCCTCTTCTCAAGGAAACATCAAGACACTGATGTTCATTTATTCATTGGTTGTAATAATTTTATTCCATATAAAATATCTAGCTTTTTAAATCAAAAAGATACCCAAAGCCATCAGATTTAATTTGGAACTTAGGAAAGAACAGTAGCTATTTTGCTTTGGTCTTAATCATCACTTTGTGTCTCAACATAAAGTAGTTGGAATAAAGTTTAATGTGTATAATAATTATTATGTATATTTATTTTCATTAAAATATCAATATTTGCTCAACATCTGTTTAATTGAAAGGGATAAATAGTTCTCATCTAGAGATATGTTAACCATAGTGGAATCACGGAAGTTCTTGGAGTCCCCAAAGGATGAATTCAGCACATATACATACAGAGAGTATCAAAAGGATTATTTCAACTTTGGTGACCTGGGAAGAGAGGCTTTTAGCACAGTTGTAGCTGTAGATTCCTGAATCCTAGGATATGAGGGAAGACAGAATCCTAGGATATGAGGGAAGATTATGTTTCTTAGAAATCCTGAGGTCATTAGGCCTTGATCACATACAATTAGATTGAACAATTAATTCCTCAAGGTTTAGAGTAGTACCATCAAACTTGCTTGACAATTTTTTAAATGATTGGACTACTTTTGTTGGGTGGTTATGCTTAAGCTTTCAAACATTCAAAGAGTTACTCTTATCATTTGCCTGTATTAAGGATGCTGGAATTAGGGGTGTTTGTAACACTAAGTAAAGTGTTTCTAAAAGAAATTAAAAAATAAAACTATTTAAATGCAGATGACACCATTTATTGAAATTTAAATTTACAAATGAAGTTTATAAAACAAAAGGTAAATTTAGATTCAGAAACAAATAGGTTCTTTTAACTATTGTGCCAAATACATATATTTTTTGCAAACTGATTTGGTAGAAAATTTTTTTAGCATTTTTCAGTGCACCTTACACATCATTGTAATGTATCAGAAAATATATGCCTAATGAGGACAACAAAGTGATATTTTCCATCAACAAGTTTTATCAGACACAAATATTAACATGGTAATCTTGCATAAATATGATAGGAAAAAGTTGTCAGTTACAATTATTATCACAATTTACCTGAAGAGAAACAGTGAACACTTACAGCTTATATTTTAAAAGTTTAAGTTTCAGCATGGTACAAATACAAAGTTGAAAAATTTAAGAAAAGCAATATCTTTTCTAGGAGTTGAAATTTAGTTTTAAAGATACAAGAGGTAGTTAATTAATTCCTATATCTGTAGCATCAAACATTACTAGTGTTCTAGTTTATAAGATTTCTAATAAAGTTTGTGTTTGAGAGAAGAGTTCACTTTATGAAAACAGAAAAATTAAACTTTTAATGAGATTTTGTGTGTAAATAAAATGTGAAACACAGAACCAACCACAATTGTCAATGTATAAGTCTGAGGTTAACTGCCCTTTCTATTTTTATTCATAATTTATTAGAACACAAAAGTCAACATTTGGTATATCTATTCCCTGGCTTGCAAACTTACCAAGGCAAAGGTTTCTATTATGAATGCAGATGACGTTGTATTGGAAAGAATTATTTGGGGGATTATTTTCTATCAAAATATAAAATAATACTTTTAGGTTGGTTAAGAAAAATTATGTTGTATTTTCAAAACTACCAGTGATTAAACATAAGTGTTAATAATAGTGTACATTTTTCTTCAGATGGTCTTGTTCCTGGGTCGTTAACATATGGATGTGCACACACAAATCTATACATACATGCTCACTAAGAAAGATCCAAAAATGAAAAATTCCACATTGGTACTACTCTTGGACAAAAGGTCATGGAATGGGAGCAGCAGCTACACCAGCAGGTGTAAAAATAATTTTGATTTTGTCTGTTTTTGAAAAGAGTCCTAATGAATGTTTGGTGTATTTTGCTACAGAAATAAGATTAATTTGGTAGTTTAGTTTTTAAATAGTCATAACCTCTTTGTAATATTCTTAATTTAAATTTTAAGTTAGCAACATATTAAAATCCGTGGAGGATGAAATGGAGACCAACTCCAGTATTCTTGCCTGGAAAATCCAATGGACAGAGAAGCCTGGTGGGGTACAGTCCATGGAGTCACAAGAGTCGGATATGACTGAGCCACTGAATCACCACCATCAAGATATTAAAATACCTGTTGAGAGCCTTGGAAGCTTAAGATAATCTTATAGACTTAGCAGCAGCAGTTCTACAGTCTAGTGCTGTGACAATTCAACCCCTGCATAAAAGATGCATCATATCAATCTACACCACACTTTATTTAAAGATACAATATAGGTCAAGAAATATATATCACAAATACATTAAAATATAACCTTGAATGGTACACTGTTTGAACATGTCACAGTAGATACTTAATAAATGAGACAGCATTCAACAATGGTCAGCAATTAATGGCAATATGCATTTTGAAAAATGTAATATAATATCAATGTAAAATGCAACAAATTTCACAATATCAATGTACTTTACTGTCTTCCTTTTCTCTAAAAGTAAAACCAAGTCAAATGCTTCATTTTCAAAAGGTGGAAAATTTTAATTCATTATAAATGCTAACATTGCATCAGCTCTTACTGATTTTCTTGGAGCTGTTTTTTTTGTTCTCCTCAAGGTAAAACAGGTTTGTTCTCTAATCACTGGTAATAAACGTAGTAAAAGAGAAATATGGAGTTATTTGCTTGAACATATTGGACATAGTCACAACAAACTGATCACTCGGTTTGAGAGTTTGATGGATTTAAACATTTGAGAAGGTGCAATGTGTAAAGGTGTTATCAAATTTTGACAAAAGTGGGTATTTCCAAATCAATATGCTATTTAATTTTTCTTCTTCATAGACTTTTGAATCCCTCCAAGTACTTTACATTTCTTAGCATTAACTTTTATTATACAGCACTGAAATATTAGGTTTTATGAATGAACTTTAGACATTATAATTCTGTGACTTTAAAATTATCAAATTTATGTGCATTTGTTTTCAACTGACTAGATGCATTTCTGGAGGAATTATAAAAATTAGTTGATATCCTCAAGATTCTTGGGCTCTGAAGGACAAATCAGTAATATTAGCAGTTGATATTTATAACACTGTTTAATATTATATTAGTTATAGTTTTCAATGTAACTGCATTTTAAATTGAGTTCTATTTTGAAGATGATCTCTTAATTTTATTATAATATGTGGAATAATTCCATTCACCATTGCAATGAAAAAAAAATACTTAGGAATATATCTACCTAAAGAAACTGAAGNCGTGTATGAAGTTTGCTTTAAAAAATAGTCTCTCTCTTTTTTACAAAGTAGTAGTAGGTTATAACAGAGAAGGCAATGGCACCCCACTCCAGTACTTTTGCCTGGAAAATCCCATGGATGGAGGAGCCTGGTAGGCTGCAGTCCATGGGGTCGCTGAGGGTTGGACACGACTGAGCAACTTCACTTTCACTCTTCATTTTCATGCATTGGAGAAGGAAATGGCAACCCACTCCAGTGTTCTTGCCTGGAAAATCCCGGAGAAGGGGAACCTGGTGGGCTGCCGTCTATGGGGTTGCACAGAATCGGACACGACTGAAGCAACTTAGTAGTAGGTTATAAAAATGAAATTTAAAGGAGTAATAGAGGACTTAAAAATAAAAAAAATTAAAAAATAAAGAATGATAGTAAAAATAGTAAAAATATATCTAGGACTTTCTCTGGTGTTGTTGTGGGCAGTGTGGGGTCAGTTCATTTTTGGATTTTTCCTTGATTTGGCTTATATTTCTCAGAATCTATATGCGTCTTTCCTATGTAGCTGGTACTAAGTACAGGGTTTTAATCTATTGCACCTGTCACTTCCAAGGAGGTTCCCTCTGGTTTAGCTTCTTCTGTTTGCTGGTCTCTACAGTATCTAATTTCCTCTCTGACACAAGGCGGTGGTGGTGAACACTTTTTAAGGCTCGTTTGTTCAGTGGTGCTGTGGGGAGGGAGGAACACTGCAAACAAATAACACTGGCATGTGCTTGCAGTGTCTCGGCCACACTGGGTTTGCCCCAGCTCACAACATGTGTGCTTTCCATGTCTACACTGCTTAGGCTCTAGGTTGTTCTACTGAGAACTGTCTGAGGCTGGCCTTGGGTTTTATGCACTTCCCAGATCTAAGGTGCTCAGGTTCAGGTACTCGGGTTGTCTTCAGAGGTACATCCTTGGTTGGGCCTGCGTTTTGTGCCCTTCCCAGGTCCGAGCAGCTCAGGTGACCAGGTGTTTGGCAAGTGTGGTAGCTGCGACTTATCACCACCCTCGCCCCTGCCTCTCAGTTTTCTGAGTGTGCAACCTGTGCACCTTCTCAGGTGTATGTTGACTGTCCAGAATCCCAAGAGTTTTTGGTTAGCAATGAAGCCTCTTGCAGTTTGATGGATAATGCCTCTCTGGGGCTGGGGCTGCAATTGCCCCCTTCCTGCTCCGGCTGCCCTCGCCTGCCTGTCACCAGAGGGGGATGGCTGGTCTGCAGCTGGCTAGCTCTGCTCAATCCTTTGTTCTCTGAGCAGGCCTGATGGTGTCTTAGGTTAGGGTTTTTTGGGTCTCTCTAGTCAGTCCTTTGTTCTGTGAGTGGGCCTGGTGGTGTCTTAGGTTAAGGCTTTCCGTTTGGTAGCTATCCCACAGTCTGGTTTGCTATCTCAAGGTAGTTCCCTCAGATTGCCCTCAGGGCATTCAGGCCAAGTCCTTACTCTAAGTAATGCAGCCCATGCCTCCTTGCCCAGCCTCCACTTGCTAGTGGTGGATGCAGACATCTGTGCTGCTTCTCCACTGGGGGACTTACTGTTGGGCACATAATCTGTAGGTTTTAATTATTTGTTTATTTTTTCCTCCTGGTTTCCTCTGTGGTTCGAAGGCTCACCACAGACTTGGCAGTGAGAGTGTTTCCTGGTGTTTGGAAACTTCTCTCTTTTTTAAGACTGCCTTCCCAGGTCGGAGCTCCATCCCTACCTCTTTTGTTTATCTTTTTGTTGTTTATATTTTTTTATTTCCTCTTTTTGAAGACAATGGGCTGCTTTTCTGGGTGCCTGATATCCTCTGCCAGCATTCAGAAGTTGTTTTGTGGAATTTACTCAGTGTTCAAATGTTCTTTTGATGAATTTGTGGGGGATAAAGTGGTCTCCCCTTCCTATTCCTCTGCCATCTTAGAACTGCCCACTCTTACATATACTTTTTATATATAAATTTTAAACCATTGACCACAACACCCAAAATTATATGAATCATGAACATGATGAACACTTACATGAACACTTACACAGAAGTTATATTGTTGTTCTTGATGATACTGTGATGGTGTTTTGTTTTGTTTCAGTGACCAACTTTAATTGTATATCAGTGTTATACACAGTTGGGTGCAATGATTTTCTACTGTCTTTCTTATCACTGCTGTTTGGTAAATGTTAGTTCTTAGTAAGTCATTTTTCAGTTTCCACCTTACTCCTTTTGCACTCACAAAGGAATAGTTCTGTTTCACAATGTCAGTGTTACAAGAGAGCTTAGAGAGTAGACTTTCAGTTAAAGATATGAACTGTTTGCTTGTTTTCTCAGGGTTTGGCAGTAACTGAAGTATGGCAGTCTATATTCTTCCACTATTTCTGTGGTTTTGCTACCCCATGCAAGATTCAGGTTACTCAAATCTGAAATAGTACCACAGCTTCTGGGTTGTAAGAAGCAGGAGAAAGAAATCTTGCTACTTTTCCTTGTGAGGGCAAGGTCTTGGTTCAATATCCACAATAATCCAGCAGAGAGTAAAAAAAGGGAAGCTAGCCAGCCTCTTTACCTCTTTCCTTGAAAGCCAAATGGAACTTGTGAGTAGGGAAGAATTCTCCCTCAGACCACAGATTATGACCCCTTGTACTAGTTCAGATGGTAAAGCATCCAGCTGCAATGCAGGAGACCTGGGTTCTGTCTCTGGGTCAGGAAGTTTCCCTGGAAAAGGAAATGGCAACCCACTCCAGTATTCTTGCCTGGAGAATTCCATGGAGAGAGGAGCCTGGTGGGCTACAGTCCATGGTGTTGCAAAGAGTTGGACATGACTGAGAGACTAACACACATACACTGTGGTAAGGCACACAATAAGGGGTTAGGTGGTACCTATAATTAAATTGTCTTTGGTTTCGTAAAACAACAGCTATCATTATTTAGGAAAGTGGAAAATTTAAATGTACAAACTGAGTAGCGACCCATATGCTCTAAACCTTTGGACAAAATTTATATCATGTATAAATATAAAGTAATGAGATTATTTTCCCATTTAGTTTATGGGGTGAGTTTCATTATCTTATATAACTTATCTATCTAAAGAGAGTTAGGAAATAAACATTTTTGAAAATCAGATTTTGTAGATAACTATGGTTGCATGATTTGAATACTATACTGATCACCTGAAACATTTAAAAGTGGTCCTTTTCTTCTGAGAAAGACATCCTATTCAGTAATGTAGTTAAATATTTCACTAGTTTCTCACGTCTTTTTTTTTTTTTTTTTTTTGCAAAACTAGTAATTGGGAAGAATGAGCAAAGTTAATTTCCTTAAAAGACATGTTTTAGCATGCAATATTTTAAGTATCCTGTGGTGCTGTTAGTGTTGTTTTACTTGTACCCATATTATTTACATCACAACCACATATACATTTACAGTTCTATTGTTTTGTCTCCTTGTATTTTTAAAGCTTCCAGTAAATATTTACAATTTTTCCAGATATGTGTCACAGAAATAAATATACATGTTTAAATACTCTTGTTAGTGACTTTTCTTCATAGGTCATATCAGAAATGCATTGTATTCAGGAATCTTCTGCCAAGTCTTCTGATTCCTTAACTTTCAGTTAATAAACTTCTTGGACATTAAGCTGGATTCATCCAGATAACTTGATAACTATGATATCACTTTCATTTGCCCATCAAAATATTCAAGAAAGCCTGAAGTTTGGGGGACTATGAGATATTCAATATTATTTAGGGGTTAGTAGTTATGTTGTTTGGTGACAGACACTATCTCTTTACTACTATATATAGAAATATAGGCTTGATGAAGTAAGTGTTTTACTCCTCCAGAACTCATCCCTGACAATCATATTATTCCACAGATTATTAATAGAGGATAACCATTCAGAATAAACTACTAAGTAGATTCCAATCTAATTCCAAAAATTCCAATAAAAGACATCTATAATAAATGTATTAATATATTTATTTATACATTCTTAATTAAGATTTTTCATTTACTATTTTGGATTGTAAGATTTGACACAGCTCTGTTTTGATGTTTAGTGTCTTGGTATTTTTTTTAAACTATTAGGACAGCTTTGTAAGATGTCAGTTTTTATAATTGTGTTCACCTATCTTTGAGAGCTCAATAAGTGGAGAGGATACAATATGCCTGGAAGTTCCAATATTATTCCTGAGAGTTTCAACATTACCCATGGGTTTCCAATATTACTTCCCCTGGGAAGGCCACCATTTCCTCTAGGAAATTCAAGATTAACCAGGACACCACCTCTGTCCCTGGGAACTCCAGAATTATCCATGGGGATCCTAGCTTTATTCATGGAAGCCCCAACATTACCCATGGGGACTTCACACTTGTTCTTGGGAATCCCAGCATTATCCATAGAAACCCCAACATGGCCCATGGAAACCCCAACATTAATCTTAGGGATGATGACATTATTCCTGGGAAGTCTACCATTGCCCCTGGGGAGCATAGGATTATCTCCAGGAATTCCAACTGTATCCCTTATTGCAGAAGATTTCTCCAAATTTGTATTGATAGGAAGATGTTCTCCAGATGCTGGCAAAATGGACTTTTGCCAGGCCTCTTCAACTGTCACTTTCCTTTGCATTTTCTAAGGCACAAAGTTAAAAGTCAGTTTTAAATGATTAAATATTGACTTTCATTTTAAGAAAAAAATAGGAAAAAATATTTAAGGAAAAAATATTCCATGAATAGGATTGAGAAACTAATAAACATAAATTTGATCTCAGTTCAGTCATTTTAATGATTTAAAATTATATGACAATAGTATCAGAGCATGTAATCATTTAACAAAATATATTGATAAGTTCTTTTGGGTAAAAAGATAGACAGAGAAAATTAAAAATCTGGCTAAATAGTCCCACACAATGACCAAGAATTTGGGGTAATGGGAATATAGTAGGGCATGGAAGGAAAGGAAGAGAGAGATTAAGTAACATTGTTGAAAGGTTGTTGTTGAATCACAATGCTGGGATTCTTGGCCCCCGAGGAGAAAAATTCAATCCAGGGCCAGAGATGAGGCTTGATCACTCAGAGCTTTTGTGTAATAAAGTTTTATTAAAGTATAAAGGAGATAGAGACAGCTTCTGACATAGGCATCAGAAGGGGGCAGAAAGCATATCCCCCCCGCTAGTCTTCAGCTGGATGTTATATAGTCACTAGCAGTCTGTTAATGAAAGAAAGGAATGTCTTAAACTCAGAATGGCACCAGGCCCTTCACCCATAAGATGCATTTTGTGATAATCTCGGCACCAAATGATTCATCTTGGGCCATAAAATGATTAACTTGAATCTTGAAGAAGGGCAGATCACCATACAAATAGTTTCATTTACATAGATTGGAGGAACAATATCTGAGTATAACATACTGGTTTGTCAAGTAGGTTCTGAGCCAAAAGGTGGAACAGACTTGAAGACAGAGTTTGGAGTAAATGCATAGTACATTAGCATAGCTTAAGATAAACATTTCCACAAGAAAAAGGCATTGGTTACCTCTAGGTTTGAGAATAGTTAAATTCAGTTGAAACCAGGTGTCATGGCAACACAGAATTTTAAGAGAAACCTCCTTTTAAATTTGTATAGAGAAAGAAAAAATATCGCTAGTTTGTTTCCTCCTGCCGCTTAAGAGAGACAAAAATGTCTGACACTTGCAGGCTATTTCCTCCGTTTGGAGACCCCTGGCCTTCCTGCCTGTTACCCTCTCATTGTGATGGGTGGTGTACTACAGAAGCATATTAGCCAATGAGAAATTATAGTGGTGGATGGCTGAAAGGATTTTAGGAACAGACATTTAATATTAATTTTTTTCTTTGGCAGTATGAGAGTTTATTCAGTGGTTACATGAAATCAGACAGAGTGGTAACCATAGGATGGAAGTACACAGGAATCTGCAGGAATCTTGAGGAGGGGATTAAATGTGAGACTGAGATTGAGCCAATTTTGATGAAGTGATCTAAGCTGACTTTGGATTAAAAGTGGATTTCAATTGCTGATAAAGAACCTCTTGGAGCCCTAAATACGTGTAGAAAAAGAAATAAATCACACAATAGCCAGACTATGATTTCCAGACAAACTCTGGGCTAGATTCCAGATATTGGAACTACCTTTGATAGTTTGGTGGGGCTACTTCTATGAAAGGTTTCTGACTGATTACACCATTTTCAGGAAATTATGGGGTAGGCTACTAACATGAGTTAAAGATTCCTAATACTATATTTATTCATAGTAGCATTGCTGTGCATGTTTACATAGCTGTTAATGATAAAAACAAAAATGCTACCTTATAGTTAATAGCAAAGATAAATCTAGGATTTCACATAAAATACATTACAAGCACACTAATAAATACATTTAAATATTTCATTTTATATTATTTTTAAGCTGAAGAGGCTATGATATTAATCATTAATTTGTCAACATTTTCTAAAGACTAAGGTGCACATATGCAGGAAGAAATGGAGAGAATCTCCTCCCCCTCCTTCTTTTTCTCTTTCCTTTTTAAAAACAGGATGAGATCCATTGTCTCCTTCATTTTTTAATCTAATCGTCTGTTGATGAGTGTGCTAGGAGGTAAAATGTTCTATTCTATTGGTTAAAAACTATGATGTAATGTCATTTTCTCAAGATTACTCACTTAACTGGAAGTTATTTTTAGTAGAGAATATTTATTCAAAATCTCTTGGACTTCCCTGGTGGTTCAGTGAATAAAAATCTGCCTGCCAATGCAAGGGACATGGATTTCATCCCTGGTCCCAGAAGGCTGTGGAGCAGCTAAACACAGCCACCACAACTACTGGGTCCATACACTAGACCCCCTGAGCCACATCTACTGAACTCTCATGCTGCAACTACTAAAGCCCATGTGCCTTGAGTCTGCACGCCACAAGAGAAGCAACTGCAATGAGAAGCCTTACACACTGCAACTAGAGAATAACACTGCTCTCTGTAACAAGAGAAAGCCCTTGAACAGCAATGAAGACCCACAGAAAACAAAAATAAAGTAAATAAATTTAATCATATTAGAAAATTTCTATTTTTGGCGGTGTAAGATGAGATGGTTTAACCACTATGAAAATTTTCTGAAGTTATAACCAGTCAATATTTAAGAGTTTATTTTCATATGGTTAATACTGGGATCTGATTGAATTTATACAACTTAAAGTCAAACTATAACCGCCAAATATTTTTCTTAGAATAAGCTAATGTTTTATTGAAACAAATAGATTTCCAGGTGGTGAATTGAAAATAAGTCCACTGATTAAATTCTCCTTGTCTGATGTTGTATACTAATGCATATATATTGAATCTATGGTACCAAAGAATTTATTTGCAGGGCAGCAGTGGAGAACTAGACATAGAGAACAGATTTATGGACATGGGGAGAGGAGAGGAGAGGGTGAGATGTATGGAGAGAATAGCATGGAAACTTATATTACTGTATGTAAAATAGCCAATGGTAATTTGCTGTATGACTCAGGAAACTCAAACAGGGGCTCTGTATCAACCTAGAGGGGTGGGATGGGAAGGGAGATGGGAGGAAGGTTCAAGAGGGAGGGGATATATATATACCTATGACTGATTCATGTTGAAGTTTGACAGAAAGCAACAAAATTCTGTAAAGCAATTATCCTTCAATTGAAAATAAGTCTCCTTGTCTGGAAACTTATATGTGATTTATAAAAGCAGCCATAGAGAGTTTGAAAATCTTACCTCTTATAAGCAAATTGTGGTGACTTGGAAAGAGGAAGCATGTCTTCTCTGAGTTAAATGTTAACTCAGGTCCATTTACTTTTTGGCTCCTGCCATCGCTTTATCATGGCAAGCTGTGACTGTGCTGTCTCTGGAGCTTAGGGCACTGAGGAAGCAGTTGGAAATGTCCTTGCTAAACATGGAGATGGTGATCCCTGAGCGAGGTGGTTGTGTGATTTTCCTCCTCTGGTGGCAACTGCAGGTAGTCAGTCTCTCTCTCCTCTCTAGGAGTAGTTTGGAGTATGTGGAGTCCTTCACTGTTCAGTGGTGCCTCTAAAAGCTCTTTTCAGGAACCCCGGAAAATGCATCTTTCTCTAAAAGGGTACATGCTTCTTGTTACTTCTAGGTCATCACTTCCTGGGGACTCTGCATTTTCTGGAGATTTCAGCAACAGATTTCTTGGGGTCCTTGGATGACTGTTTTCTGAGGATGGTGAAATTTAATTATTAAAGCCTCCAGGTGTATAAGCTCAGTGAATTTCAAAGTTGGAATTTCGACATCACCTAGCTCCTATTTCCAGACACACCAGCAACAAGTATTGTGCCTTTCTCCCTTTTCTCTGGACTGTAAATTATTGTAACTTCTAAGAGTTGAGATTCTGCAACCCTTGGAGATTTAACTGATATTTTCTCTAGGTGAAGAAGCCATGAATGTTTTTGTCTTATAAAGACAATACTCTCTCTAACTCTTTAGTTAGTGGCAGTAGGGTGGGTGGGGGCAGATGTGTAGTCACCATCACCATCTGATTTATAATCCCCAAGTCCTTCTGATAGATACCTTCTCTTATGTGTTGATGGGAGACTATGGTTGATTTCTGTTTTTTTTTTTTTTTTTTTTTGTCTTCTGGCCTCTTCCCAAACTTTTGGATCAATAGGATGAAAATAGACGAACTCATCAGAAACATCTTGAGCACATCTGTATTGGAAGGTTGGATTTACAGAAACAATCTGAAAGGAAATTCAAGTTCAAAAGATTTCATAATACAATTAAAAAAAACATGTGATTAAATCATTAATTTTGAAAATCTGACTATGAACTTTTTTGTTGTCTAGAAATACAACACATTGCATTACATTAATGCTTGTCTTGTTTTTGACACAGTATCCTAGATCTGTAAGACTAGTATAATTCCAAAATAGACACTATAAACATACTCAAATTACTTAAAATCCATTGAGAAATATAAGGACTCCCCCAAATAATTTTTTTTTCTTTAAGGGATACGTTAGTCTAGTCTAGTGTTTCCCGGTGTTTCCTAGAACTTTAGTCTCATCAATGGCTCCAACACACACACACACACACACACACACACATACACACATAAGATTCCATAGGTAATAATAATTTAGAAAATAGTGTATATTCTTACAACTTCATAATATACAGGAGTCTACTAAGGCTGTGATAAGTGTGTGTGTGTGTATATATATATATATATATATATATATATATATAACTTACTGTTTTAACCATGCCTTACATTTTCTCTATTCTGAAGTTTTGATACCTGGGGCCTTGCTGACTTTGGAAAGACGCCCCTTACAGGCTTAGCCAAATCCTAGAAAGTGTATACCACTTACCCATGAACAAGCCTTTCATATACAAACCAACTTACAGCCCATACCCAACCATCTCTTTTATCAGTCTCTTGCATTCTAGGCCACTATCTGCCAACCTTAATCACCCCAGGACCAGATATCAGATAGCAAAGGACAGCCCCTAGGTCCCAGAGCCTGCTAAATTTATACAAATTAGCCAATCCTAAATCTGCAAACCCTGGCTTGCCTATTTATTCCTGTAAAAACCGCAGTGAAGGCTCTTGTCTAGCTTCCCCATTTCCCTCTGCATTTTGACCAATTCTCATGCTTCCTTGTGTGGACCCCCATGACAAGGATGCTTTCTCCTCTTGGAATCTGTAAGTATAACAAGCTATCTTTTCAGTGGCAATCATCTCCTGATCTGTTGGCCTTATTATACCTAAATAATAAAACCTGTATTAAAACAGTTTTCAAAGTGGTCAGGTTGGTTTGGCTTCAGACTGGAATGGTATACCATTAGACTGTTCTTAACTTACTGACTGATTCTATCAGACTGCCTTGGATAGTGTTTCTGCTTGTTGACATGTTCTGGTGCTATGTCTCTGATTACTGTTCCATTTATTGGGAGTTGCCATGAGTTCTCAGCCTAAAATTTGGAATTCAAAAGCTGACTCAACCCCAGGTTCTGGTTTGAGCTTAGTCAATTCCATAGATACCTGGACAGCACTTGGGAAGGGACTCCTTTATACTGATTGGCTAAGCTTATGAAAGGCTCCTCTGAAGAAAGTTAGATATGACTTCCCTTCAAGTTTTATGGAATGGAACTGATTAGTTGATCAAGTAACAAAGACAAGTGGTAGAGGAAACTGGGTTGTTATTTTCCTATATATTTCAGCCTGACCTGTTGAGTGGAAGGAAAATACTACTCAGAGGTACTTGTGTATTGTTAGAAACACACAGAGTCAGTGTGAAGACGTTCACCTTAGGGACCATGGTATGGTACCCTCAAAAATGTGTATTCTGGATATAAACTTTTGTGTTGCTGCATGCCTTGCTGATGTTGCAATTTTTCCCCTGACCCAGTAGGGCACAAGGATATTTACACCCTTGGATACAAGTGGCACATGCATAATGAAAAAGGAGAAGGGACACTTTATCACTTAGTTCAATTCAGTTCAGTCACTCAGCCATGTCCAACTCTTTGCGACCCCATGGATGGCAGCACACCAGGCTTCCCTGTCCATCATCAACTCCCGGAGCATACTTAAACTCATGTCTATCACGTTGGTGATGCCATCCATTCATCTAATCCTCTGTTGTTCCCCTCTCCTCTGTCCTTCAATCTTTCCTAGCATCAGAGTCTTTTCCAATGAGTCATTTCTTCATATCAGGTGGCCAAAGTATTGGAGTTTCACCTTTAGCATCAGTCCTTCCAATGAATATTCAGGACTAATTTTCTTTAGGATGGACTGGTTGGATCTCCTTGTAGTCCAAGGGATTCTCAAGAGTCTTCTCCAACACTACAGTTCAAAAGCATCAATTCTTTGGTGCTCAGCTTTCTCTATGGTCCAACTTTCACATCCATACATGACTATTGGAAAAACCACAGCTTTGACTAGACAGACTTATGTTGGCAAAGTAATGTCTCTGCTCTTTAATATGCTGTCTAGGTTGGTTAGAGCTTTTCTTCCAAGGAGCAAGCATTGTGATTTTGGAGCTCCCCAAAATAAAGTCTCTCACTGTTTCCATTTTTTCCCCATTTATTTGCCATGAAATGATGGGACCAGAAGCCATGATCTTAGTTTTCTCAATGTTGAGTTTTAAACCAACTTTTTCACCTTCTTCTTTCACTTTCATCAAGAGGCTCTTTAGTTTTTTTTCACTTTCTGCCACAAGGGTGGTGTCATCTGCATATCTGAGGTTATTGATATTTCTCCTGGCAATCTTGATTCCAGCTTGTGCTTCATCCAGGCTTTATCCCTGCACCACCTAAAACCCCCAAATAAGTCATGCAACTGATTCAGTATATAAAATGCCTATGAGCACTGATGCTCACTATCAAGCCTAGGGCCTTATGTTCAAAATCTAGAGACTCAAAGTTACTGATAAGGCCATTGTTACTCTCATAAAAGTGGATCCAAGCACCTCAAAGTTCAATTAGGACATCTTAGAAAGAGAGGCACCTATCTATGAACAGGGCGACTCAGGGCTACCAGAAGTTTATCTAATAAAAATCACTTTAAAGATAAAAATTGGAGGACAGATGGAAGAGAAAAATAAAGAGAGAAGAAAAGAAAGAAATTTCATCCACCTAAATTCATAAGCTATTTGAAAAGATTTTGTTAAAAATTAAAAAATGAGAAGGGACTGATATTACAAGCAAGGGGCTAACTTTGTGATAGTTCTCTGGATTCAAATCCCAATCCTTGGGAAATGAACTGGGAAAATGAAACAAGAAATGACTGCCTAAAGGAGGCCACCAGGCCCCTTCCTTCTCCCCCCTTTTCCTGTAACCACCTAGAAAGTCCACACTATGAGTTAATAGCCAAAGACAGAAACAGAAACTAAAAACTGCAGCTGTAAGCAACTAGAAGCCCAATTTAAAGAAACAGAAAACAAAACAAAGCAAAAAAAAAAAAACCCAACTACATATAGACAGAGAAAATAAAAGGTAAAAAATAATATAAAAATATATTTTAATATATATAATGTATTTTAACATTTATATATTAAATTACATATATGTGTATCTATCTACCTAACTACCTATTTAGTTAGGTAGGGTTATATGAGCACTCATAATTTGATCCAATTGGAAACCCAGAATTTACTAAAATGATTTATATAAAAAAAATGTAAAAACTTATGAAGAAATATGTGCTTACACAGAAGTGAAATGAATGGCAGCAATGACACAGGGAATGGGAGGCAGAAACTAGGATTATTTTGTTATTATAAGGTACTCATACTACCAGTAAATTGGTATAGTGTTATTTGAAATTAAAAGTGTATTAGTTGTGAATGTATTGCAAACTCTAGGGCAACCACTAAAAAACAAACAACAAACAACAACAGTAACAAAAATAAGAAGAGAAAAATCATATAAAATGTTCCAAGGGTGAAGGTAGGATGATTTGGGAGAATGGCATTGAAACATGTATATTATCACATGTGAAATGAATCACCAGTCCAGGTTTGATGCATGATGCACGGTGCTGGTGCACTGGGATGACCCAGAGGGATGGTATGGGGAGGGAGGTGGGAGGAGGGGGTTCAGGATGGGGAACACGTGTACACCCGTGGTGGAGTCATGTCAATGTATGGCAAAACCAATATAATATTGTAAAGTAATTAGCCTCCAATTAAAATAAATAAATTTAAATTAAAACAAACAAGCAAAAAAAAAAAAAAAAAAGCAAAAACCCTGTATAAGTGGACCCACACAATTCAAACACATGTTGTTTATGTATCAACTGTGTATCTAAAAAGCAAATTTCTCTAATTGAAGAGCATGGATTTTGCAGTAAGACATGAGTTACAATTATTTTTCTACCATATAA
>SJXQ01003806.1:245033-255953 GCA_006408695.1 Aepyceros melampus | reverse complement strand
CGGAGAGAGGAGTTCGAGTCCCACCAAGGGCTAGAGTCCATAGGGTCGCAAAGAGTCAGACACAGCTGAAGCAACTGAGTACATATAGCTCATATTAGAATTTCCCCAATTGTACCCAAAGTAACTCATAACTGGTTTTGATGTTTTGACTCAGGCTATGATCAAGGCTATGCATTATATTTTCTTGCCATGAGATCTAACCTAGAACATTCTCTCCACCTGTGTGGCTATTTATGACATCACTGTGTTTGGAGAGTACAGACTATGTAGTTATCATTTGGAACGTCTCACATTCTGAGTTTGCTCTCTGGTGTCCTTTGATGAAACTTAGAGGAAACATCTCGGGCGGAGCAGAATCACAGTTGATGCGCACGTACTGCATGCACACGAGGCTCAGCAAGTCCCTTTATCTCATCATCAGTGGTGAACACTGTGATCACTCGGCTAAGGGCAGACTACCGGATGGCTCCATTTTGAAGGTGTATTTTCCTCTTTGAAGTCAGAACTTAGAGACCATGCAAATATACTGTTCCTCATTAATTTTCAGCCAGTCGTTTTATCATCCATTAATGACTTTTGCCTAAATTAATTATTACATTGGGGAAGCAAACTGGTTAGTTTTGAAAAATTCATTCAATCCTTCAGAGTTATTAGTTGTCATTTCTCTGTCAGGAAGAGTTTTTCCCTCCCACTCTTTTTTTCCCTCTGCTCACTCTACTTCTTTTGAGTACCTTCAGAGACTCCATTTTTAATTTGAGATGCTTTAACCCTTCACTGTTTTTAGTCTTTTTGATGCTCATGTTATCCCAGATTGAGCCAGTGGAAGCCTCTTCAAATCAAGACACAACTTCACTAGTCTTTGAGCATCTCCTTGCTTTGTGGTGTGAAATATTTCAGTCTCATCTTATATTTTTCTCTGTCCTAAACCTGGAACAAACCACTTCTCCAAAAGAGTCTTGGTTTCTTTCAGTGTGAAATGGGATTTCAGTTAACATGGTCTCTGCCCTAGGAATGCTCATTGCCAACGGGATAATCATTGATTCTAGGCCTTTCCAGTAGAGAGAGCCAGGAATTCTTTTTAAGAAGAATGATATAGTGAGTTACAATAATATGTCTAAGTTTAAGATTATGGGGTTTTTGCTAACTTCTCTGTCTGACATTTTTATTTCTGAAATAAATAAATAGTCTGAAAGCTATCAAGCTGAAAGGAAATGAACAGGAAACAGGAAAATTCTCTTTTAGTCCAGTAGATAAGGCTTTACGCTTTCCCTGCCAAGGTCCCAGGTTCAATCCGTGTTTGGGGGAACTAAGATCCAAAACAAACAAAAAAAGCAATAGTTCATCCATCTTTTTGACACACTGCAAATACAGAATTCAGAAGAGAAATCAATGCAAAAAAAAAANCACTCTGCAATACTAATTTTGGCAATCTTTAAAGAAACGCTTAACTTCTATTTTCAATTCTGTCAACAAAAGGTAGTTATTATTAACAGCAGTTTATTTTATGAGATATTATTTATGTATTATTATTATGTAATATGACATTACTATTATTATGATTTACTCTCAGCTTAGCCTAAAAGAACCTTCACCACTACATTTCCAGCCCACACCCCAGCTCTCCCCACGCTTATCCTTGTCTCCAGCCGTGTGCCTCCCATCGCTGCCCCAAGGGCACTGTACTGCCTCCTGCCTCTGCGCATGCATCTGTATTGCCCTTCCTGTCTGTGAAGACTCGACTCCCTTTGCTTTCTGGCTCAGCTGGTAAAGAATCTGCCTACAATGTGGGAGACCTGAGTTTGATCCCTGGGTTGGGAAGATCCCCTGGAGAAGGGAAAGGCTACCCACTCCAGTATCCTGGCCTGGAGAATTCCATAGACTGTATAGTCCATGGGGTCGCAAAGAGTCGGACACGACTGAACGACTTTCACTTTCACTTCACTTTCACTCCAAATCCAACACGGGTGTCAGCTCCTCCAGGAAGCTTTCCTCTTATCCTCCAGTGTTATTCGATGCTCGTCACTGGGCTCTCATAGAGCCCCATACCTGTGTCCTCCATGGCTAACACTGCAGGGTAACCTTAAGTATCCCCTTTCAGAATTTAAGCTTTTCAGAGGGAAAGCACCACAGAATCACACATACAGTATCGAGCACAGTGCATCATCACATCTAACAGACACCAAAAAATATTAGCTGAAGGCAGGAAAGGGAAATTTCCTGAAGGAAAATCAAGGAGGCCCATAGCAGGTATGTGATTTGCCCAATATCACAAAACTGGTAAGTGGTATAGTCTAGAATTCATTCCATCTGCATCCTGGGGTCAGGTCCAATCCACTATTCTACACTGCTCTATCACTAGTTTGGGGCTCTGGGTATTTAAGAAAGAGTGGAGGCATAAAAACATTCTCTTATAAGTATTTATTTGATAAACTTAAAGAATTTGAAACAGAAATACTTTAAATATATTACTTCAACAAAAACTAGAAAACCAGGCAAGCATACTAACTAACCGCTGAAACACTGACAACATTGCACTTATTGTAATCTTTCCGGGTAAGTGAAGATCTGCATCCTGGGGTCAGGTCCAATCCACTATTCTACACTGCTCTATCACTAGTTTGGGGCTCTGGGTATTTAAGAAAGAGTGGAGGCATAAAAACATTCTCTTATAAGTATTTATTTGATAAACTTAAAGAATTTGAAACAGAAATACTTTAAATATATTACTTCAACAAAAACTAGAAAACCAGGCAAGCATACTAACTAACGGCTGAAACACTGACAACATTGCACTTATTGTAATCTTCCAAGGTAAGTGAAGAACAAGAAGAAACTACTTCTAAAACGTATACCTACATATTTACCTAAGTTTAAACCAAGGAGAAGTGATTTGTAGCTCAGCTGGTAAAGAATCTGCCTGCATTGTAGGAGACCCAGGTTCGATCCCTGGGTTGGGAAGATCCCCTGGAGAAGGAAGTGGCAATCCACTCCAGTATTCTTGCTTCTAAGGCCCACTTGACTTCACATTCCAGAATGTCTGGCTCTAGGTGAGTGATCACACCATCATGATTATCTGGGTCGTAAAGATCTTTTTTGTACAGTTCTTCTGTGTGTTCTTGCCACCTCTTCTTAATATCTTCTGCTACTATTAGATCCAAACCATTTGTGTGTTTTGCGTACACTATCTTATGAGATGTGCAGATGAACACTAAGAAACTGAGACTTCAAGAAGGTATATTACTTGCTCAAAATACACAGCAAGTTAGCTCTAGACTTAGAAATCCAACCAGTCACTTCCCAAATTTAAATCTTTGGCCTTTGCACATGTCTCACAGACATATACTGCGTAGATAAGACATCTTCCACCACAGTGTTTGGATAAACTAGGGCTATAGGCGTTTAAGAAAGACAACACATTTCTTTACCAGTCAGAGAAGGGGCAATTAACCTTGAAAGATAAAAAAGGCTTTCCAGTGAAAGGCCATTTCTAACAGAAGTTTTAGCACTAAACTCTAAGTGGAGAGAGAGTATAGGTTAGATTTGAGGTGTAGCAAATAGTGTGATGTTCCTGGAGTGGGGAGAGGATGAAGATGAAAAAGGTGTTGAAACAGTGAGAGGGCCTTAACATTTCCAAGATTCCCACTAGGGACACAGTCATTACCAGTTCCGAGGGGCCAGTTTTAATTTCTGTGCCAATGGCTTTTGCCATTTCATGTAGTTGTAACAATGTTGGAAAAGAGAAGTTGCTTGCATGGAAGTGCCTTGTGGTGTAATTTATTTACCTCTACTAAAATCCTGGGCATACTCTCCACTGACTGTTTCCATACTTATACTACTAAACTAGCTCTCTGTTTGCAAAGGCTGAATCTTGTACTTGTGTTTTCTCCCAGACCTACCCCTTCTTTTGTGGCTCCTTTGAGGGTCTCACATTGACTTTCCAAGTTGTTGAGACTGCACAAAAGAAATATGGGCCACATGCAAATTTAGATCTTTGCCCTTTGACCTCACCCACTCAGCAATTTGATTGGGATTCTGCCTCTCCTTGACCACCACCTTTGTAGCTGACTTGCTTTTATCTCACCTCCCTAATCAGTATGATGCCAAGATCCAACTTCTGACCTTCCAGCGGTGCTTTTCTCTCTCTTCCTTAACTCTGAGCTCTGGAACAACCTTAAGGATAGCAGCCCTTCTATCTTGATGTCTCCTGGGGCATATGTCTGCTCCCACAGAAATCCCATTGACTCTCCTATCTGTTCTCTGGATGGGGGAATGAATAGCGATAGTACAGTTTATTAGCCATTTAATCCATGCACTGTGTGTTTTGTATATATTATTTCCAGTGCTTACAACTCTTCAAGTTTGTGAATCATTATTCCTAAGATTCACAAGTTTATGAGTCACTAAAGCTAGCTAGAGCAGTTAAACCTCACATGCAGTTGAACTTGGTAATCACTGGTGAACTGAATTTCAACACTTCTCTCCCACTGCTCTTTCTCACTTAAACATTTGCTCCTTTTAGTGTTTAATATGTTACTGCTACAATAAACGTGAGAAATTGTTTTAATTTGAATGTTCATAAAATTGTGCCAAGAAATGAAAAATAACCCTGAATGTCTGTGCTCAGGAGAACTTAAATACTACCAAGCAGTTGAACTCTTATTATTCTCAAGAATATGCTAATATTTGAACTAGTTTATCAAACCACTCTGGTGGATATTTAAATGAACAGTTGTAAAATTTTACATCGTGGAAAAACACATCATTTCCTTACTTCCGCAGCTCTTGATATTATTAATAGGTTTCAATTAAGCCAGCAGATGTTTTTAATCCTCGTCTACATTCGTGAGATGGTGTGACATGTATTAGAAATAACTGTTTGGTAAAAAGTGAGGCACTCTGCAATACTAATTTTGGCAATCTTTAAAATCTAAAGAAACGCTTAACTTCTATTTTCAATTCTGTCAACAAAAGGTAGTTATTATTAACAGCAGTTTATTTTATGAGATATTATTTATGTATTATTATTATGTAATATGACATTACTATTATTATGATTTACTCTCAGCTTAGCCTAAAAGAACCTTCACCACTACATTTCCAGCCCACACCCCAGCTCTCCCCATGCTTATCCTTGTCTCCAGCCGTGTGCCTCCCATCGCTGCCCCAAGGGCACTGTACTGCCTCCTGCCTCTGCGCATGCATCTGTATTGCCCTTCCTGCCTGTGAAGACTCCAGACTCCCTTTGCTTTCTGGCTCAGCTGGTAAAGAATCTGCCTGCAATGTGGGAGACCTGAGTTTGATCCCTGGGTTGGGAAGATCCCCTGGAGAAGGGAAAGGCTACCCACTCCAGTATCCTGGCCTGGAGAATTCCATAGACTGTATAGTCCCTGGGGTCGCAAAGAGTCAGACAGGACTGAATGACTTTCACTTTCACTTCACTTTCACTCAAAATCCAACACAGGCGTCAGCTCCTCCAGGAA
The DNA here is from genome assembly GCA_006408695.1 of Aepyceros melampus. Taxonomy (NCBI): domain Eukaryota; kingdom Metazoa; phylum Chordata; class Mammalia; order Artiodactyla; family Bovidae; genus Aepyceros; species Aepyceros melampus. The sequence goes on along the minus strand of SJXQ01003806.1, from coordinate 250,473 downwards.
GCTTTCCTCTTATCCTCCAGTGTTATTCGATGCTTGTCACTGGGCTCTCATAGAGCCCCATACCTGTGTCCTCCATGGCTAATACTGCAGGTTAACCTTAAGTATCCCCTTTCAGAATTTAAGTTTTTCAGAGGGAAAGCACCACAGAATCACACATACAGTATCGAGCACAGTGCATCATCACATCTAACAGACACCAAAAAATATTAGCTGAAGGCAGGAAAGGGAAATTTCCTGAAGGAAAATCAAGGAGGCCCATAGCAGGTATGTGATTTGCCCAATATCACAAAACTGGTAAGTGGTATAGTCTCTGTAGAATTCATTCCACCTGCATCCTGGGGTCAGGTCCAATCCACTATTCTACACTGCTCTATCACTAGTTTGGGGCTCTGGGTATTTAAGAAAGAGTGGAGGCATAAAAACATTCTCTTATAAGTATTTATTTGATAAACTTAAAGAATTTGAAACAGAAATACTTTAAATATATTACTTCAACAAAAACTAGAAAACCAGGCAAGCATACTAACTAACCGCTGAAACACTGACAACATTGCACTTATTGTAATCTTTCCGGGTAAGTGAAGAACAAGAAGAAACTACTTCCAAAACGTATGCCTACATATTTACCTAAGTTTAAACCAAGGAGAAGTGATTTGTAGCTCAGCCGGTAAAGAATCTGCCTGCAATGTAGGAGACCCAGGTTCGATCCCTGGGTTGGGAAGATCCCCTGGAGAAGGAAGTGGCAATCCACTCCAGTATTCTTGCCTGGCAAATCCCATGGACAGAGGAGCCTGGCAGGCTATAGTTCATGGGGTTGCAAGAGTCGGACACAACTTAGCAGCTAAACCACCACCACCAAACCAAGGAGAAAGGTGATTCTATAACTCAAATGAATAGTCAAAATAAACATGAGAATTTTCCTTTTCATCTTATCCAAGCCAATATATTATTTATCAATAAAACCAAAGGTCTATTATGGTTATTGAATTTCTAGGGCCATTTTGCCAAAAGCAAGCAAAGTATTTGTGGTATTCACACCACATCCCAATCAAAGCAGTGGTTGGAAAAACCATTATGATAGATCTGAGTCCTTATTCATCAAGAATTTCTATATCATTCTTTAATTGAGAAGAATTAAGATTTCCAGTTGTGCAGGGCCATCTATGGCATATAAAAGACTGGATGAATTGTGAAATAGTAACTACACATCAAGGATTCAGGTTGTACATGAGCAATCATTAAATTCTTCCCCAGTAGCACTTCCACAGTATTGTGCCTCCAGTTAGGCAGAAGTAAATAAAGCTGGCTGTCAAGGTGATAAAAAGGACCTTTTCCAACAGTACCTCCACTCCACTCTGTGATGGAGGCCTCCAACAGAACTGCTCGAGGTGCCCAGGAGCAGCTTCTGCTTTCTTGTTCCTAGAAGTGTTCACCTCTGGAATGTGCTCCTCCCACTCAGTCTTTTTGGTAAACAACAAAAGAAGATATACTTTATTGAAGTATAACTGATACAGACAAAAAAAACTTTACATAATTAATGTTCATGATTTGATGTGTTTGGACATATGCACATACCCTTTAAACCATCACCACAATCAAGGTAAACATATCCATTATCTCTGAAAGTTTCTTTGTGTCCCTTTATTTTTATTGTTGGTGGTAGTGGGTTGTTTTATCTTTGTGTGTGGGTATAGAAATACTGGGCTTCTCTGGTGGTTCAGATGGTAAAGAATTCATGTGCAATGCAGAGACCAGGGTTCAATCCCTGGCTGGGGAAGATGTCCAAGACTCAGACATGACTGACTCACTTTTACTTTTTCATGAAGAGAATGCTTAACATAAGATCTACCCTCTTAACAAATCCTTAACTCCATGACATAATATTATTATAAATAATACATCGTGTATGCACTATGTTGTACAGTAGATTTGTAGAATTTATTCATCTTTCAGAACTGAAAGTTTATATCAAGTTGAAAAATCTTTTTTTGCCCAAATTCTTCTGTTAACCTACAAAGCTATTGGAAATACCACAACTTAGAAATAAAACAAAAGAGAAAAACTTTCCTGGTTCAACCCAATTCTCTTTACCCTCTTTGAAGAGTTATGATTCAGGTAAACAAATCCTGTCAAGAGCTATGTGTTGAATGAGTGGCCCCTTCTAAATATTTTTGTATGTTCCTGATCACCCCATAGTGTGCTTTTGGAAGGAAAGCTTGTCATCTCTGTGTCTTTCTCTAGGTCCATAACCCCTCAGCAAATGTGTCATATTCACTGTAACAATCATACCATTGGAAATGGTAGAGATGATCTATGTCATTTCTGTATTCTGGCTAAAGCTGTGGATGCTCACTCAGAACTGTTGGTAGGAAATGTCTCTGAGCACCTACAAGGCTGAAAATGGGAAACATGCCTCATGCTCCTTTGTAGCATCTTGGGCTGGATGACCACATCTTTGCTGATTCCCTGCTCTCTGAGTCACCTGTACATGAAAGGGGAGCTTTTATCCCAGCATCTCAAAAATCCTCCACTTGGAAGAAAGAGCCTATTTTCTCTGAAAGATAAAAGTGAAATTGCAACGATGTGAAATGTGTCTCACCCAGGTGTGGGGCTCTGTAGGAGTCAGCTCTGAGACAGACTCACATGTCTCTCAATCAATAGGCTACTTTGAAACTTTCCTCTCCAAAATGTCTGAAACTGAGCTGACCAAAGCAACTCAGAAACCTAAGGCATGTAACTCGGGTCACACAATGTGCCTTTCAGTCACTGACATCATCTCTTATTATCGACAAATAAGGCAAAGGCACAGTTTGCAATAGATGAAGACACATGACTCAAACCAAAGGTGCTCGGCTTCAGTTCCTGAAATGATTATTCTTACTTAACACACTGTGGCCACTACCTACCCTAATCTCTGAGCTGCACCCCGTCTGTGCATGTGGCATGTACAGTCCCTTTTCCTCAATGGATCTGCAGTTTCCCCTAAAGGAACAGGACCTTAACAATATCAGTAAACCACCATCAAAAATACTGCCTGACACTTAGTAGGCATACAGTAAACATTTGTTGAATTAATGATTGAATGGAAATTGATTGAGGATCGATGGGTCCAGCTTTTAACAGCTCTTGAGCTCAGAGGAAAGGTACTCTGTAAATTAGGACTCAGGGCTGTTAACATGAGTTGGCTGCTGTTCAACCCCATATTGGGTATGATATAAACTTCTAAATACAGTCTGTTCACTTAGAGGCCCAAAGGAGCTCTAGAGATTGCATTTATATCTCATGTAAATGACTTCTGAAATAATGATAATGATAACCCCTTTTAGTTGGAGTTCTTTTCAGTTCGCAAAGCACTTTCACATCCATTATCACATTGACTCCTCCCAGCAACTCTGTGGAACTGATCTCATCATCTTTAGGTTGAAGAAATTGGGCTCAGAAAAGGGACGTGACTTGTCACACCAGCTAGTAAGAAACAAAACAGGATCTCAACATTAACCCTGCCCAGGCAGTACTTCTGGTACCATATGGCACCTACCTTTGAATTGATTTCTTCTTAAAGAAACAAGAACAATTCAGCCAGGACAGTTTAGTTTTTAACTGGACAAGTCTCAATGATAACTTTGTAAAAAAGTATCCCGCTTTGAAAATGGACTCTTGTTTCTTCTTTCTAATCTGGTTTCTTAACGGGTATTATGTTGCTTTTAAATCATAGTGAGTTGGAGTTATAAGGGACCTCAGAGCTCATTTATCCCTTCATTCAGATATCTATTATGATCCTACATCACTGTGAAGTAAATACACAGTTCTGGGGAGGGCATAGTACATAGTGATGTGTTTGCCGTCAAGGATCCCAGCTTGGCAAGAGCACAGGATATGAAAGAAACAAAGTGGAAATTGATAAGCAGCATCTGCAAGTCAAAACAAGTGACTGCTTGCAGTTAGGACATTCAGGGAAAGCTTCATGGCATTAGAAATACAGAGAATTACACCAGTGAGAACAGATCAAGGAGAGAGGGGCTTAGAGATGCAAAAGCAGAGTCAGATTGCCTTGTGGGCAGAAGAGAGAAGTGGGGATTTTTACAGTACAGTCAGCCACCATACCCACAGGTTCCACATCCAACCAACCACAGAACAAAAATATTTTGAAGGTCCCTAAAGTTCTAAATGGAAAAACTTGAATTTGCCACACTGGCAACTATGGACACAGCATTTACATTGTATTAGTTATGAGTAACCTAGAGGTGATTTTAGGTTACTTCACCTCTAGGATTTATTGGAGAAGGAAATGGCAGCCCATTCCAGTGTTCTTGCCTGGAGAATCCCAGGGACAGGGGAGCCTGGTGGGCTACCGTCTATGGGGTCACACAGAGTCGGACACAACTGAAGCGATTTAGCAGCAGCAGCAGCAGAGGTGATTTTAAATACATGGGAGGATGTTCATAGGTTATCGTCAAATACGGTACCATTTATATAAGAGACTTGAGCATAAGCAGACTTTGGTATCACAGGGGGTCCTGGAATTGATGCCCTGCATACACACCAAAGGATGTCTGTATGCAGAGGGGTGGCGCTACAGAAGGCTGGAGCCAGAGGGCAGAGGGCCTTGAATGCCAGGTTCATTTGCAGATGAGGAAACCAAGGCCCAGAGAGATCTGGCTCTCCTCTTTTTGTCCTTTTCTCTCATACATTTCTGAAACTGCATCTGCTAATATCTTCTCAGCTGTTAACAACAGGAAGACCAATATCTTGACTAATAAAGCTAAAACACTTCCTGGGTATTTTCTCCCCAAACATCACACTGTCAAAAGGTAGAAAATACTACTCAACCTAGGCCCACACAATAGGCTTTGGAAAATGTTTGGACATGAGACAGGTCACAAGTGTGTTTTCTCAGGAAATGCTTCAGCTATCTCCACTTGACTGTGGCACCTCATCCCACACTAAACTTCCGCACCTCCTTCTACTTCTTCCAGTGCACTTGGCTTGAGCATTTCATTGGCCCTGTCACACACACAGGTGGCTTCACATTTCCTGTAACTACCCTAGTCCCCTCTCTAAACCTGGGATCAGCAACTTTTGCTGTCTGACACAAGGCATAAGTAATTTGTCCACCTACAACTGGCCATAAGTAATGCTCTTTTCTTGTGAGCACACAAGTGTACGTGTACTTCGTGATGCTGTGGAGAGCAAGACAGCCCTGAAACCAGTCAAGGAATGAGGCAGAGTGGAAAGAGTACAGGTAAGGCAGTTAGGGAGTCAGAAAACCTGGTCTGGTTCTTTCTTTATAGACTCTAGTTTGTTCTGTGACCTTGGTCAACCAACATCTCTCCTTTCTGAACTTCTTTAGTTGAGTTCAGTTCAGTCACTCAGTCGTGTCCGACTCTTTGTGACCCCATGAATTGCAGCACGCCAGGCCTCCCTGTCCATCACCAACTCC
>SJXQ01003806.1:144616-244623 GCA_006408695.1 Aepyceros melampus | reverse complement strand
GGCAAGAGCACAGGATATGAAAGAAACAAAGTGGAAATTGATAAGCAGCATCTGCAAGTCAAAACAAGTGACTGCTTGCAGTTAGGACATTCAGGGAAAGCTTCATGGCATTAGAAATACAGAGAATTACACCAGTGAGAACAGATCAAGGAGAGAGGGGCTTAGAGATGCAAAAGCAGAGTCAGATTGCCTTGTGGGCAGGAGAGAGAAGTGGGGATTTTTACAGTACAGTCAGCCACCATACCCACAGGTTCCACATCCAACCAACCACAGAACAAAAATATTTTGAAGGTCCCTAAAGTTCTAAATGGAAAAACTTGAATTTGCCACACTGGCAACTATGGACATAGCATTTACATTGTATTAGTTATGAGTAACCTAGAGGTGATTTTAGGTTACTTCACCTCTAGGATTTATTGGAGAAGGAAATGGCAACCCATTCCAGTGTTCTTGCCTGGAGAATCCCAGGGACAGGGGAGCCTGGTGGGCTACCGTCTATGGGGTCACACAGAGTCGGACACAACTGAAGCAATTTAGCAGCAGCAGCAGCAGAGGTGATTTTAAATACATGGGAGGATGTTCATAGGTTATCGTCAAATACGGTACCATTTTATATAAGAGACTTGAGCATAAGCAGACTTTGGTATCACAGGGGGTCCTGGAATTGATGCCCTGCATACACACCAAAGGATGTCTGTATGCAGAGGGGTGGCGCTACAGAAGGCTGGAGCCAGAGGGCAGAGGGCCTTGAATGCCAGGTTCATTTGCAGATGAGGAAACCAAGGCCCAGAGAGATCTGGCTCTCCTCTTTTTGTCCTTTTCTCTCATACATTTCTGAAACTGCATCTGCTAATATCTTCTCAGCTGTTAACAACAGGAAGACCAATATCTTGACTAACAAAGCTAAAACACTTCCTGGGTATTTTCTCCCCAAACATCACACTGTCAAAAGATAGAAAATACTACTCAACCTAGGCCCACACAATAGGTTNTTCTCATGATGTACTCTGCATAGAAGTTAAATAAGCAGGGTGACAATATACACCTGTATTGTCTGCCAGAGTTTTCCCATTCTGGTTGTGAATCAGAATCACTTGAAATTTTTGTTTGACATACAGATTTCCAGGCCAAACTGCAGACATCCTGAATCAGAATTTGTAAAGTGTGCCTGAGAATCTGTATTTTACTAAGCTCCCCAGTACTTCCTAAGTAACTAGCCTAATATGAGTCATGTGGAAGTAGTAATGTTGGTTTCTTGGTCACAGGAGCAGAGAACTCATGTCTTTAATTCTGATATTGGTGTTAATTCTCAATCTTTATTGCATATAACAAAAATTCTAACTAGTTTAACCAAAAAAAGGGGAGGATTTATCGAAAGGACACTGGAGTGGATCACAAAACACCAAGAAAAAAATGCAACTGGGCTCGAGAACAACCAAAAAGTCAGAACTCTGTCTCACATCGTGACTGGCGTCTGAACATCTACTTGGTTTTTCTGTCTCACCTCAGATAGCCTTCTTCCTCTTCTCAGAGACAGAATGTTAACTGCTATCATTTCCAAAGTGCTGCATTTAATAGACCATATACCCAGAGAACTCTCTCTCCCTCTCCCCCTCCCTCTCCCTCTCCCTCTCCCCCTCCCTCTACCTTTCTCTCTCTCCTATTAAAGGATTTCTGAATCACGTGTTTTTCTATCAGGTGGTTTCTTTGCCTGTTTACTATGGCTGGCATGAGGTTGACATGGAAGCCTTCAGTCACCAAACACAGAGTCTACCTTGTTTGAAAATTTTCCCTTTTATCAAAGTTATCTACAGTTTGAATATCATACTTCAATAGCGTCTATGTCTAGGAGCAAGTCTGAAAACCAATGACATGCTAAGCTCTTGACCCACAGGATCTCATTTAATACTGACAACGATCCTTTGAATTAACTGTATGTAGTATCTTCAGTTTACACAAAAGGAATCTCAGTCTTGGAAAGGTTTGGATAACTTGCCCAAGGACACCCAGATAATAAGTGGTAGAACCTAAATTCAAACCAATTTCTCAATAAAATCATTGTGCTAAAATTTGTCTTTCTTAAAATGTCATGGAAATTTCTACCCAGAAACACATTATTGCTAATAGTTTCCCTATAAGTCACTTTAAGATATGACTACTAATTCAATAGTAATATTATAACTAAAATATAGCACATCTCATCCTCAAGACTGAAGCTGTAAGTGTTCTCTATTGAATTATTCCCTGAACCTCATTCTGATATATTTTTAATTGAAAAACACTGTTTAGACTAAATGTAAAAAAGTAAATAGCAAAATCAGGTTTATAAGCCAGATATAAAATGCAAGATGATTCTTAAAAGCCAATAAAGATTCAGCTTGTAAATTACCAACAAATATATCAATTTTTATCTTAATTTGTGACACTTTCAGTCCCATGGCCTACCTCTACTCCTCTCTCTCAGTCTTTTCTCTTTTAGAGGTAGCATTTTAATGCAAATTTTCAAACAAAATCAAAGTCCTCTGACATGACATAAACACTGTAATGATTTTATACAGCATAAAATCATTGAACCATAGAATATTAGAGTCAGAGTGAATCTTAGTAATTATCTGATATAAACCAGTTTAAAAAAACAAACAAACTGAGACAAGAGAGAAAACTTAAACAGCAAATCTGTTTTCTTCTGTATGTGTGTGTACTCAGTCATGTCCCACCCTTTGCAACCCCATGGACTGCAGCCCACCAGGCTCCTCTGTATTTGGGGGTTCTCCAGGCAAGAATACTGGTGTGAATTGCCATGCCCTCCTTCAGGGGATCTTCCCAACCCAGGGATTGAACCCAGGTCCACGGATAATTCCATAGAGAACACTGATTTAGAAGTTAAAAAACAGAGTCACATTGCTAAGTACTATAAATCAATTTCCCATTCTTATCTCAGTTTATCCATCTGAGAAAGATAAGCATGCATTAAATGATCTCTAAGAGAACTTCCACCTCTGGGTATTTTTCCTTAATTTTTCTCACCCATAAAGCAATATGCAACTCTATATGACACATAGACTCACATCTATATTTCTTCTTATGCCTTGAATATTCATATCCACTATTCCAAGTTAACTCAATATCCAGATTTTGAACTGATAAATAGAAAGCTATTGGTAGACCAGTTTCCATAATATTCAGCTTCAAACTCCATCCTGAAGAGACCACAGATCTTATATAATTTTCTAGAATATGGAATTTCAGTCTAGCTTCATTAGGCACTGTTGATAATTAGAACACAGGGCAATAAAAGAAGGTGTGTGTGTTGGATCCTTTTGGCATAAGTGACAAAGTCCCAGCAGTCTGAAGCAAAATGAGAATATACTGGGGGAATACATAAGTACCTTGTAAGATAACTCAATAGCAAAGCCACAACTGGCTTCAGGCACACCTAGAATCAGGTATGCGAGACTCCTCAGAATGCCCTCTCCACTCCCTTCACTGCTTCTCTCTAAAAATGGCTTCATTATTCTCTTGCGATAGTTTTCACCCTTCCCCACATTTGGAAAACATGTCTTCCAACATCAATGATGTTCAACACTCTAACCTTTTGGCCCATAGAGAGTCACTGACCCTTCTCTTAGCCTGATGATCAAAAGTCTCAGAGAGGTGATTCAGACTTGGCTTGTGTTATGTATGCTGAGCCAAACAATTGGGGCCAATGGTTAGGGTCATGAATTATTAATGTAGTGATTCTCTTAAAAAAGAAGTTGATGAGAAAAAGGGAGATTACAGAAAAGAGCCCTTGCAACCTCACTGAAAGGTTTCTACTCCAAAAATAAAGTTCTGGGTTCCATGAGTACGACGTTGGTATTTCAAATCCAGAGGGAAATTATTTTCTGATGTGTCTAGAACAACTGAAAGATAACAGAGAGCTTGAGACTTGCTGCAGTGAGAAAATTAATGGCTGGAGTGGACGTTCAGCCCAAGCACCATGCGCATGCATGCTAAGTTGTGTCCAATTCTTTGTGGCCCTGTGACTGTAGCCCATCAGGCTCCTCTGTCCATGGAATTCTCCAGGCAAGAATACTGAGGTCGGTTGCCATTTCCTTCTTCGGAGGATCTTCCCAACCCAGGGATCAAACCAGCATCCCTTATGTCTTTTCCATTGGCAAGTGGGTTCTTTACCACAAGCAACACCTGGGAACCCCAAGCACATTTCTACTCATATTGTACATGCCAATGTGCTATGGAGACTGCAATCTATTTAAACTTTTTGAACAAAAAATATTGTCAGTCTATCAAGAGCCCTACTTTAGATGGCAATACATTTTAAATTTACAGTGACTGACACTATAAATTAGTGTGAGAAAATATAATTTTTTATATAAATTCATCTTTAACACCTTTGGTTCAAGTGAAGTGGCATATCATTATGTTTATTCTCAAAAAACATCATTATTAGCTATACATTTCATATTTTCAGTCACAGTTTACCTAAGATTTCTATTCCCTTTTCAGCTTGTTACCTACCACCCAGCTGGAGTTAAAATACAAGCCCATGACAACAGGAGGGAATGTTCTGTTTCTAGACTCAGAGAAACCCAAGCTGTCCAATAATACTTAACCATTGTCCTGAACTGTGGGGGTTAGAGTAGCTACCAACCAGCACCCAGCATGGCCTGAAGAGGAGACAAGGAGACCAACACTATTTCTCTTGTGCCAAGAGTCACATCAATATTGTTTTCCCAGGAGATGAACGTAGAGGAAGGAGGTTTGTATAAACAGTTGTTTTGATTTGTTTTGACTTTTCTAGAAATGGAATAAATTCGTTAAAGATATTCTGGATGTGAGAGTTTTTTCTAAACTTTTTGAGTGTAGTTTTGGTTCACAGTAAAATTAAAAATAAGATACAGAGATCTCCATGTATTCCCTGCCCCCTCCACACACACATACGTAGCCTCTCCCATTATCAACTTCCCCCACTTCAGTGGTACCTCTGTTACAGTCATTGAATCTACACAAAGTCACCATTTCCACCCAAAATCCATAGGTAACAAAGGGTTCACTCTTGAAGTGAACCCATTCTACAGCTCTGAATAAGCATATAACAACACATATCTACCATGACAGTATCTATACTACTATAAAAATTCTCTGTGTTCTATTTATTTATTCCTCCCTCCCCACCAACCACTGGCAACCACTGTCTCCACAGTTTTTACTGTCTCCGTGGTTTTGCCTTTTCCAACATGATTTAGTTAGAATTATAGAGCATAAAGCACTTTCAGATTGGCTTGTTTCACTTGGTAAATGCATTTAAGTTTCCTCCATGTCTGTTTATGGCTTGCCAGTTCATTTCTTTCAGTACTGAATAATATTCCATTATCTGGATGTACCAGTTTGTTTATCCAATCACCTATAGAAACATATCTTGGTAGCTTCCAAATTTTGGTCATTATAAATAAAACTACCACCAATATCCATGCGCAGTTTTTGTGTGAATGTTATTTTCAGCTCCTTTGAGTAAATACAATAGTACAATTGCTATATCATATGGTATTTTTACTTTGCAAGAAGCCACGTAATCATTTTCCAAGATAGCTGTACCACTTGCCTTCCCACCAGTGGTGAATGGGAATTTCTGTTGTTCCGCATCTTTGCCAGCATTTGGTGCTGTCGGTGTTTTGGACCTGGGGCATTTTAAGAGGTGTATAGTGGTATCTTATTGTCGCTTTAATTTGCATCAGACAAAAAGTTCAATGGCACAGAATAGACTGCTTAGGAATAGACCCAAAAAGAGAGAGTCAACCGAGCTTTGACAAGAATAAAGGCAATGCAATGGATAAAGATAGCCTTTCAACAAGTGATGTTGGAACTGAACAACCACATGCAAAAAAAATGAAGCTAGACACAGACGTTACATCCTTAATAAAAAATAACTCAAAATGGATCACAGACCTAAATGTTAAAGGCAAACCATAAAAATCCCAGATGATAATAACAAGAGAAAATTTAGATAGCTTTGAATTTATGATGACTTTTTAAGTATGACCCCAAAAGTACTATCTATAAAAGAATTATGAGCTGCAATTCATTAAAATCAAATTTTTCTGCTCTGTGTAAGACACTATCAAGAGAATGAAGAGAAAAATCACAAACTAGGAGAACATATTTGCAAAAAGTCATATCTGATTAAGGACTCTTATCCATAATACACAAAGAACTTTAAAACTCAACAATAAGGAAACAAACCAACCAATTAAAAATGGACCAAAGACCTTAATAGACACCAATGTGAATCTGAGTGAACTCCAGGAGTTGGTGATGGACAGGGAGGCCTGGTGTGCTGCGATTCATGGGGTCTCAAAGAGTCAGACACGACTGAGCAACTGAACTGAACTGAAGATATACAAATGACAAATAGCATGTGAAAAGGTGTTCCACCTTTTGATCATATGTGATCAAATCTGAGACTTTTAGTGGAAAAAAAAAAAGGAGTATTAGTTTGTTCCATTGTCAACAATAGGTTGAGATGACAGATTTCTTAGTAACAACTGTAACAATATTCTATCTAATGTTTTAAAGTTGAACTGTTAAAGATATTTATTTTACTTATAAAATAACTATTGGGAATAGCATCTAAGTTTTGTTCTCATTCTAAAAATATGCTTTTGGTACTAGTTAATTAAGGAAAATTGGTGAGGTCATAGCAGGTTAATTATCACAGTTTTTAGCATGTATAATCTCCCATGATAGTTCATTATTTTAAATAAATACAGTTTATATAACATTTTTATCAAATGAACTTAATTATAATAAATAGAGTCTCAAATGTATAAGCCAACTGCCTTTGGAATGATTAAAAATTGTAATGTTGTAAGAAAATTTCCCTCACCCTTTTAGTAAACTGAGACATAAACTCCATTGTTTTTTAAATAACTAAACACAGGTAAGTACAGATTTACTCTAGTTTTGTGATAAATGAGGATATAGAAACATTTACCAACCTTTTCCTTTGTCTATTTAAACATGAGTCAGTAATTACTCCATCTTCCCTTTTCAAAAGCACTTGTGTCAACAGCTTATCAGGCCCTCAGGTTTTTGTTTTGAAACAAACAAACAAAAAAAAAAACAACTTACAGTCTTAGACTTCAATTTTCATCTTAATCTAGGATAAGTGAAATATATATTTAAGATCTATAAGAATGTACTTCCACAACACTATATAGTTTAATCAGAATCACAGAATAATAGAAATTTTAGAGAATGTCTAGCCCAAATCCCTTAGTTTTACAGACAAAAGAAAAACAATACTGGAGAATGAAAAAAATATGCTAAAAATCAGGACAACTAGATGTCAGATTTGAGAATGCAGTGTTCTTCTGATCCCCAGACCAATGAGTTCTGACCTGCTCAAACTTCTTTAAAATAATGTTTCCTTAGGGACAACAGAGCTAAAAGGGGCAGGAAACTATTGTATTCATGAGAATATACTAGGTTAAATTTCTGTTAGATGTTTAAGAGATACAAGCTTTGTTCTCAAAGAGAATGTAATCTGACAGAAGAGCTCAGGTAGATACATGTGAAAAATAAAATAAAATATAGCCTATCTAATTTAGATTAGAAGGAAACACTAGTGCACTTATTGGAAACAAATATAATCCTGAGAAATATACCTATGTAAGAGCAACTGATGATTTCTATCCCTCCTCAAAAAAGAACTCTTCATAAATATTACACACAGAAAAAGGACAGGTATACTGGACACAATTTAAAAGGGGAAAGACATGAGGAACCAGTGGTTCTGTGAACAACATAGAAAAGACAAAGCTGGCTCACAGATATGGGAAAATATTGTGATATTCCCATAATAAAGGACACTGTGGATAAGACAACGTGACAGTGATGCCTTTAGTACATCTCAGATAGGTAACTTGATTCACACTGATAAAAATCATTTTTAAATGCTTTCCCATGTGCATCAAGAGACACAGCTTTTGATATCTTTACTTCCCAGGGCTTGATCATATTCCTTCTTCGGGAAGAAATTATGCTAAAGAGGATCACAATATTTTAGATCATTTCAGGCTTCACAGATCATCAGTAGCAGTTGAATTGGACAGTCCTAAGTTGCCTGACTTTTATATACATTGAGGGCAGAGGAGTGGTGTATATTCCTATTGAGAATTATACCAGGCAAGAAGGATGTATACATATCAGCAAAGATATTATTTGAAATGTTAGGAGAAAAAACAGGAAAGAAAATCTGTTATCTAGATCAATTTTGGTGATTAATACTACAGTAAAAAACTGCAAAAAAAAAAAAAACCTGGGTGATTAACTGTTTATCTTCAGATAACATCAAGTTCTTTGCAATGAAAGGGGATTTTAACTCTTGCCTGTTTGCATCATTTATTCTATTTTAATATCACACTGCAATAGTTCTGTTATGTCTTAACAGTAATTGTTGCTGCAGTCAAGAATTACTGTCCTGGAAGCCATGTAGAAAGGAAATCCAGTAGGTTGCACAGTCTCAAGTGATGATAAAACGTGTCTATCTGATCATGCTGGTCCAGGAGGAGAAAGATATTCAAAAAGATTCCTATCACATGCATCTGGGTAACTTAATAAGCAATACCTAAAACACTAAAATGCAGCAATTTTCTGATCTTTGAGATAAACCAAGTATAAAGAATTAAATCATAAGACCTACCTAAAGGCAATTCTCAAGGGGATGAAAAAAAAAAAATCAAGATAATTGTCCCAATTATTCTCAGAGACTGAGACCAGGTTTTCGTCCTTTTTGTGTGTATGGAGGGGTGGGTGTGCACATCTCGGCACTCATACTAAGTGATGATATTTGTATGGGCGCGCTAAGGAAAACTGAGTTGTTTTGGAGATTCTTTAGAGAGTTTGGTTAAAAAAACTGTTAGATTTTTTAAATATATAAGATAAAATCACATTAGGTGAAATACTAATCATCAGACTTGATAAAATGTATGAATAAAATAATTCAAAAATTTAAAAAGAAAGTTGAAATTTGTTAAAGACAAAATTTGTCAATAAAATTTTTATTTCAGGTCTTGTTCTTGAAATGGCTGATTCCTAACAAGACTTCTTAATGATGAGCTCTCCAAATTGTCTAAGACATCATTGACGAGAAACAATTCACAAAAGTAGATGATAAAAAATTTAAGGCCACTTTTTAAAAATCATCTGACTTAGCAGTAGCAGCAAATATTTAAAACTGTGGAAATTGCATTTTAAAAACAACTCTTCCTTAACTTTAATTAACAGATATAATGGTGATTTTTCACGTGACTTGTAAGTGGGGTTTGCATGCAATGAAATTTTTTCATATCAAATATTTCAAAGCAGTGATAATGCTTTAACTTGCAGATGGTACATATATTGTTAGAACAGTCCTCTGGAGCTAATTCTGACTCCACTTGAAGGGTACTTTGGCCACAAAATTGACAAAAGTCCCCTCTATTAATAAAGACAGATTTGAAAAGTGTTATCACCAGGAGCTTACAGTCAGCCCTCCACAAACCCTTACCAGCTGCACCTTGAGCTACATCAGCAATGTTTTCTTATCAACTGGAATAGGAACTTCTGTCTTATCGCATGTCTCTTTTCCAAAATGGTCAGCCCCACACTCGGTACTTGGCAGCTGAGATGGAAATTTAGGTGGGAGAGCACCTCCTGGACACTCGGGGCCTCTTATCAGAACAGAGAATGCCAGCTTTCATTCTTTAAGTTTATGAGTTGCCATCGGGCACACCCTCCAATTCTTCTCCAGCCACCCTACCCTCTGAGGAGTCTCTGAGGAGGCTGTTTTGTCCTGAGGAACTGGCCAAAGTGCTTTAGCTGTGGCAGAGCCTCATCAGCTGTAAGCTGATTCATTTCTCATTGCTCACCATGAAACTCTTCCCAGTACACTGGTTGGGAAGTTCTGCTTTAGCAAACAATTAGTATGTCTCCATGACTTTCTTTCACAGGTTTCAATGTTCTCCAATTTTCTTAGGCAAGAGCTAGAGAGCAGCAAATTCGGGACTAGGAACTCTCACAAATGTCTGTTTTCATGTAGTCCAGCTGCCTGACTGATGACTTCATCTGTCTGTTTATTTGACAACTACTGACCAAGTGCTCATTCTGTCCAGACACAAAATAATCTAAATAGATTGCAAGTGGAATTGAGGAGAGGTTCTAGGAGCCTTCACTTAGGTACTGGGAGTCTGGAATCTTAACTCTACACTAGAGCAATGGTACCACCCCCTACCCCATGTGTGCTAAGTCACTTCAGTTGTGTCCCACTCTTTGAGGCCCAAGGACTGTAGCCCTCCAGGCTTCTCTGTCCATGAGATTCTGTAGGCAAGAATACTGGAGTGGGTTGCCATGCCCCCATCCAGGGGATCTTCCCAACCCAGGCATCGAACCCACATCTCTTATGTCTCCTGCATCGGCAGGTAGGTTCTTTACCACTAGCACTGCCTGGGGAGGCCATCACCCCTACCCCACATCATATCAAATATCAAACCAGCTAACCAGTGACAACCCACACTTGCTTTTCCCAGGATGTGCATTACTTCTCCACCAGTTGATATTTAAGGCCTATATTTCTCTGGACATGACTTATATATTGATATTAAGTGAAGGGAAATACCCAACTGTCAAGACATCTTCAAAACCTGGATCCTTTAGTACTTCAGCCCTAGAATTTCATGATGTCTAGCCCTCTCAAAGAGAATCTGCAAGGGGAACAGTGAACAGAAGATTGAATACCAAGTTGATCTACTTTATCTTTCCTGGTGAAGTCCCTCCTCCCCACCCCTGTGCCCTACCCTTGAAATATTGTAGCCAAGGGAGGGCTCATGTGGCTTGTTTCTCTTGGGGCTTTTGGGCTTCAACCAAGTAATAAAACCTGCCCAATTTCCTACAAACCAAGTTAGGCTTCATTCTCTTAAGAACCCCAAAGATCTATGAACTAGGGTTTTTGGATCTCATCTTCAGAGTATATTAACAGAGACGATATGCTCTCAAGGGCAGATGCACAGATGGCAAAGTTGACCGTCTCGTCTTTCCCACGTCCACAGGATGTTAGGTTACAGCTCAATCTAATAGCTCGCCACTACCCACATGTACAATATATACTTCAACAGCTCCCTGCTCTTTGCTTACTACTCATTTCCAAGACCTGGAAACAAAGTCACCCGCATGTGAAGTAAAGCCCTCCTCACCACCTTCTTCCCCTGTACTCATTGTTCTTGAAATCCTACAGTACTTTGGGTATTTCTTCAAGGCACTCAACACTTTGTACTTTAATGACTTGTTTTATGTGTCTTAGCACCACACTGAGTGGAGAACTCATTACATCCCTCAAGGGCTTGTACATGGGCTGAGAATGTACACATTCCTTTCTCTATTTAACGGCTAGAAACCAACCTCCCATTTCTAGCTCAGTTACAGTTCTGCCTCTAGAGCACACTTGTATATATTTTCTAGATCCTGACATCCTGACACTTTTCTACTCTTGTCTTCTGGTCTTTCTTGCAGGCTGGATCCCAGGACTCCTCCAGACTCTGCCAGTAACTGCCCAGTAGATGGCAACTGTTACTCTGCTGCCCCCTAGGGGAACATGGCCATCATAGACAGGCTTTGGTCTACTGAAGATGAACCTCATCAAGATGAACTTTATCCAAGCTGCTGATGGACCTACAAGAAAAAATGTTTATCTCTGTGAACAACTGCAAGTAATAGATACAATACTAACTGAGCCTCGGGGATGAAACTGTTTTCCATAATCTGGAGCTAATCTCTTAGCCTCTCAGATTCTGGCAATGGTATTGAGATACATCCATGTCAATTGAGCTTCCTCACTATCTGGACATTTTCTTTCTGGTTAATCTTCAACACTGTCAAATAATTTCTCCAAAATGTTTGATCCCAGAAGAAGCATAAATGATGAAACACTAGGATTAATCTTTCGGCCTTCCCTTAAGTTTCATCTTCTATTCCTATTAGCCAATAGAAAAGCAAAATTAAAGTTATGTGGAAAGAATCTTAATTGTTGGGTATTCTTTCTAATTAAACTATTCACCATACAATGTCTATAAATTGCTCTGAAAGTCATTAGTGAAAGTAACCTCTTGTACAGAAATGCAAAATATTTTCTATCTTAGAGAGGACAAGGAGCTTTAAGTAAATGCATCCAATAAACATCACAGAAAGAACAGAAACAAAAGAATTGAATATAGATGAAGTGGATGGTGAAGACATTTATACACCACTAGAGATTCACAATAAAGCCTGAAAAGAAATAAGAAGGATAGATTCTTGTAATGATTTAAGTTCTAAACTGGGAAAAATGTTATTCCTAAATTTGACATTATCTAACTGTTGCGGTCCTTTAATGGACCAGAACCTGGCGGTCCAGAGTTGACGATAAGCAAGCAAGAGAGAGAAAGAAGCTAATATTCCCTGGTTTACACAGAGAACCAATAAAACCCTTGAACAGGGCTTGCACTGCTCACAAAGGCACAGGGCACCCTCTCGAGGGTCTTGGAAGCCTGGGCAGGAGAATGAGCTCGGTGGGTTTTTATGCTCCAGATACTCAGTCGGAGAAGAGGAGAGAGAGGGAGAGAGAGAGAAAGAAAGACACGGGGACCCAAGCATCTGGTGGAGGAAGGGTGCTTTAATGATCTTTCTGTGAGTATATACAGGCTGTTGTATAAGAAATTTCTTTCGACAATGATAAAGATCAGAAAACCAAACATACAGCAACCATTACCAAGGGAATAAGGGATTAATAATGGTCACAAGGTCAGGAGACAATCCATATCTCAAGAAAGAAAGTTGAGATTAAGCAGTTTTGTCATAAGGAGAATATTCACTGAAGGAGATTCAAGCCTGTCTCATCCTAGGCCCTCAGTCCTGGGAGTGGCATGCTGTTCCACTCGTTTCTGTTGCCAGAAACTGATAAGGGACAGAGGACTTGTGAGAAATAGCACGTAGGAATCCTCCTGTTAAACATTCCCTGACATCTCACTTTGCAATTAGTGTATGTGGCAGTCAGTAAAGAAGCATATGCATGTACAGGAAAAACATATTCTGAGATCATTGGTCAAATCCAAGATCATGGACCTTTTCCTACTAAAATGAGAATATCACAAAATCATAAGTCATGACAAACCCATATCTTGCATCCCCAAAGGACATCATCTATTAATGAAATCTATGTCACTGAACTGACAGAAAAGTGTGCTTGAAACATACACAAATAACACAGAAAGAACCAAAACACCTCATGCACCCTCTTCACCACAGCATCAAAGCTAAGCAAGGAAAGTCTAAGACATGTAACAATGAACAGAATTTGGCAGACTACATCAAAGTGACTGCAAGAATAAAACAGGATTTAGATTTAAGAATGAAAATATTTAGCTAACGAAAACTGTCCATGAAACAACAATCACTGTAAAGAAAACTGTACCCAAATGCACCAATATGAATTCAAAACAATGAAAGAAAATTTTGAAGATATGTAAGAGCATTTAAACTCTAAAATTTAAAAATCCAGAGTAAAAATAAAGAAACAGTGAGACTGTGAGACAAAAGCAAACTGAGGCTAGCAAAGATTAGAAAAGATAAAATCTTCTCAAAGTAGCACTATGTTATAAGATGCCCAAAGGATTAAACTAAAAGCATAAGAAAACAACTGAACAATTACACTTTTAAAACAGTATCTTTTACAATAGCATCAAAAAGCCTATTATCTAGGAATAAATCTAATTAAAATATGTGCAAGCTCTGTAATTAAAACTGTCAGATATGATTGAGAGAAATTAAAGATAACCTTATAATGCAGAGATAAACCATATTTAAAGATTCAAAGATACAATATTTTAAATTGTATCTTCTTCCTAAATTACTAAATAGTCTTCTCCACAAACTAATTTGTAGATTCAACGCCATCGCAATCAATCCCAGCAAGTTGTGTGTGTGTGTGTATGTGTCTGTGTCTGTGTGTAAACTGACAAAAGATTTTCAACTTTACATGGAAATGCATAAAACCTAGAATAGGCTTTGGAGAACAACAAATTTAGAAGTCTTACAGCTCCAGGTTTCAAGACTTACTTTATTTTTTTTTAATTAATTTTTATTTTTTAGTTTGTTTTGCTTTACAATACTGTATTCATTTTGCTGTACATTGACATGAATCAGCCACGAGTGTACATGAACTCCCAATCCCGACCCCACCTCCCCGCTCCCTCCCCCCAACACCATCTCTCTGGATTATCCCAGTGCATCAGTCCCAAGCATCCTGCATCCTGCATCGAACCCAGACCGGCGATTCATTTCACTTATGGTATCATACATGTTACACTGCCACTCTCCCAAATTATCCCACCCTCTCCCTCTCCCACAGAGTCCAAAAGGCTGTTCTATACATCTGTGTCTCTTTTGCTGTCTCGCGTACAGGTTTATCATTACCATTTTTCTAAATTCCATATATATGTGTAAGCATACTATATTGGTGTTTTTCTTTCTGGGTTACTTCACTCTGTGTAATCAGCTCCAGCTTCATCCACCTCATTAGAACTGATTCAAATGTATTCTTTTTAATGGATGAGTAATACTCCATTGTGTATATGTACCACAGCTTTCTTATCCATTCATCTGCTGATGGACATCTAGGTTGCTTCCATGTCCTGGCTATAAATAGTGCTGCGATGAACATTGGGGTACACATGTCTCTTTCAATTCTGGTTTCCTTGGTGTGTATGCCCAGCAGTGGGATTGCTGGGTCATAAGGCAGTTCTATTTGCAATTTTTAAAGGAATCTCCACACTGTTCTCCATAGTGGCTGTACTAATTTGCATTCCCACCAACAGTGTAAGAGGGTTCCCTTTTCTCCACACCCTCTCCAGCATTTATTGCTTGTTGACTTTTGGATCATTTCAATTCTGGTTTCCTTGGTGTGTATGCCCAGCAGTGGGATTGCTGGGTCATAAGGCAGTTCTATTTGCAATTTTTAAAGGAATCTCCACACTGTTCTCCATAGTGGCTGTACTAATTTGCATTCCCACCAACAGTGTAAGAGGGTTCCCTTTTCTCCACACCCTCTC
The DNA here is from genome assembly GCA_006408695.1 of Aepyceros melampus. Classification (NCBI taxonomy): domain Eukaryota; kingdom Metazoa; phylum Chordata; class Mammalia; order Artiodactyla; family Bovidae; genus Aepyceros; species Aepyceros melampus. The sequence continues at coordinate 229,507 of SJXQ01003806.1, read as the reverse complement.
CAGCATTTATTGCTTGTTGACTTTTGGATCACAGCCATTCTGAGTGGTGTGAAATGGTACCTCATTGTGGTTTTGATTTGCATTTAAAGCCACAGTAATTCACAAAGTGTGGCACTGTCACTCAGGGGCACAACCCCAGGATCTTACTCTGTACCTAAACTTTGCATAGTACAAGTCCACCAGTCTTCAGTAAGGTACCCTTGCTGAAGTGCATGCACCCCAGCCCCTCATTCTAATAAAAACCTCCCTCTGGGCAAACCTGGAGAATCAAAACTGACTCTATCTTCTGTGTTTACATGACAGGAACAAGAGGCCTTAACCACAAGAAACTGGCACAAATTGGCTGAACTTTAAAACTGGAACAAGTGTTGTTCAACAGCTTATTACCAACTCATTGTAATAAGATCTCCACTGCCTGCACCATGGATGTCAAACCCACTTCCGACTCAGATGCTGAAGGACCATACAAGGGCAGAAAACAGGTGTGAACTGCACTTTGGGAAACAGTCACCCATTTCAATGAATCAGGATAACAATACACGCTCACCCCGTATAACCTCCTAAACCCTTGCCTATAGAAAGCTTCCCGCCACTTGTAATCTGGGAAAAAGTGCCTTCAGAGAGAGAGCTCCGCTTTCTCCAGTTCTTGGCCAATGAATAAGGTTTTCAGTTTGCTGCTACAAAAAGTAATTTTACCTTATTGATGAGAACAATAAAGATAACAGCATTTGACATAGAAAGGAGAAATCAACCATAAAACAAAGTATCTAGAAACATGTGTGTGTTTCTGTAAAATCACTTGGTTTTCAACAAAGGTTCCTTTGCAATTCACCAGAGATTGGATGAGCTTTTAATAAAATAGTACTAGGTCAACTGGATAGTCATATGGAAAAAATATATATCTTAACCCACTACCTCACAGGCAAATTTTAATTTGAAATATAGTATAAATCTAAATGGCAAGATGAAACAATAAAACTTTTAAAAGAAATGAGAATATCTTTATGACATTTGAGGTAGGGAAAGATATCTTTATAATCATAAAAGAAAAGAACTAGAGAAATTGGACTTTGTTACAATTCAGTTCACTTGTTCAGTCATGTCCAACTCTTTGTAACCCTGTGGACTGCAGCACGCCAGGCTTCCCTGTCCACCATCAACTCTGAGAGCTTGCTCAAACTCATGTCCATCAAGTCAGTGATACCATCCAACGATCTCATCCTCTGTCATCCCCTTCTCCTCCTGCCTTCAATCTTTCCCAGCATCAGGGTCTTTTCAAGTGAGTCAGTTCTTCACATGATGTGGCCAAAGTATTGGAGTTTGAGCTTCAGCATCAGTCCTTCCAATGAATATTCAGGACTGATTTTCTTTAGGATGGACTGATTGGATCTCCTTGCAGTCCAAGGGACTCTCAAGAATTTTCTCTAACACCACAGATCAAAAGCATCAATTCTTAAGCACTCAGCTTTCTTTATAGTCCAACTTTTACATCCATACATGACTACTGGAAAAACCATAACTTTGCCTAGATGGACCTTTGTCAGCAAAGTAATGTCTCTGTTTTTAATATGCTGTCCAGGTTGGTCATAGCTTTTCTTCCAAGGAGCAAGCGGCTTTATATTTCATGACTGCAATCACCACCTGCAGTGATTTAGGGACCAAAAAAAATAAAGTCAGCCACTGTTTCCATTGTTTGCCCATCTATTTGCCATGAAGTGATGGGACTGAATGCCATGATCTTAGTTTTCTGAATGTTGAGTTTTAAGCCAACTTTTTCACTCTCCTCTTTCATTTTCATCAAGAGGCTCTTTAGTTCTTCTTCACTTTCTGTCATAAGGATGGTGTCATCTGCGTATCTGAGGTTATTGATATTTCTCCCGGCAATCTTGATTCCAGCTTGTGCTTCATCAAGCCTGGCATTTCGCATGATATATAGAACCTTGACGTACTCGTTTCCCTATTTGGAACCAGTTTTGTTACAATTAGTGTTTGTATATCAAAGACATTATTAGGAGAGTGAAAAGACAAGATATATACTGAGAAAAATGTTGACGTTTATATGATAAAGGACTTGTGGAAATGGCACCCCACTCCAGTATTCTTGCCTGGAGAATCCCATGGATGGAGGAGTTTGGCGGGCTACAGTCCATGGGTCGCAAAGAGTCGGACACGACTGAGTGACTTCACTTTCACTTTCTGAAATATATAGGGAATTCATATATTAATAAGGAAAACCCCAAAGACAAGACAGTTTCAAAAAGGGACAAATAACTTATGTAGGCAATTTACCTAGGAAGATATATGAATATCCAATCAACATAAAAAAAATTATTCTACATTTTTAATAGAAAATGCAAACTTAAATGGCAATAAGATACCAATATACACTAAAATGACCACAAGTAAATATGATATTAGCAATATCACATGTTGGCAAAGATGTGAAAAAACTGGAAATTTCACACACTGCCCATGGAAGTATAAATTGGCCAACCCTTTAGATAATTATTTGGAATTATCTAACCATCTGAATCAGAAATTCTACTATATGTAGAAGACTCAGACATACACATACATATACAGCTGCTCAGTCAAGTTCGACTCTTGGTGACCCTATGGACTGTAACCCACCAGGCTCCTCTGTCCGTGGGATTTTTCAAGCAGGAATACTGGAGTGGGTTGCCATTTTCTTCTCCAGAGGTGTGTGTGTGTGTGTGTGTGTGTGTGTGTGTGTGTGTCTGTGCATGTGTGTCTGTGCGTGTGTGTCTGTGCGTGTGTGTACTATACACACACCTGCAAGCGGAACATGTATAAAATGTACACAGGCGCTTTAATCCTAACCATTAAAAGCTGTTAAGAACAGGCAAAATTTGGAAACTCTAATGTTACCAGATGGATTGCAAACATAAATGTGAAAAGACTATAAACCATTTAGAAGATAATATAGGAAAATAGCTTTCACCATCAGGTCAAAGAGATTTTTGTACATGATGAAAAGTTTGACAAGTTTATGTTACAATAAAATTAAGAACTACTTATCAAAAGATATTAAGAGGATGAAAACACATGGCACAGAGAAGGAGAAGATATTTGAAATACTTAAAACAATTTTACTCCAGGATTTATGTGCAAAAATATGTATGCATATGAGTATGAGGAGGCATGGAGAAGAATGTTTGTAATAGTATTATTTATAATAACTGAAAAACTAGAAAGAAGTCAAATATTTGTTACCAAAATAAGTTCATCTTACCTGACATGCAGCAAGCCAAAACACTAAGACACCAAGCAAGGAGGCAAGTCTCAGATCTGCGTCCCTTAAGGACCGGCAAGGAGCTCGGGGTATTTATGGGATAAAGAAGCAGGATGTTCAGAGGCATGGGGACCATGCAGGGTGTGAACTAAGGGCAGGTGATTGGGGAAAAATGTGATAATAGTCATTTTGCGCAGGCATAACTAAGTTATAGGCCTTCAAGGCCGCGAGGACCCTTATGCGCATACCCAATTAGAGGGTCAGTGATCGTATCCAGTCTTAACCAGTTCAGCTCCAAACTAGCCTCAGCTGACTCCAGGTTCCTGGAAAACAACTCTCCAGCAAGCATCTTATTGTTTAGAGTATGGGCAGCTTGGAGTATATGCAAGTTTTTTTTTTTTTTTTTTTGGTAGCAACTGTAAAAACAACCTTGATTGTGAAGGCACCATGTTACAGGTGAAACAATTTAGCTAATAATTACCTACGGTTTCATGCTCACCAGGGCTTCCCAGGTGGCTTAGTGGTGAAGAATCTGCCTGCCAATGCAGGCCACTCCAGTTCAAACCCTGGGTCAGGATGATCCCCTGGAGAAGGAACTGGCAACCCACTCCTGTATTCTTGCCCGGGGAAATCCCATGGACAGAGGAGCCCAGTGGGCTACCGTCCATAGGGTCTCAAAGAGTTGGATACAACTGAGTTACTAAGAATACATGCATATTCACCAATAATATATAGTTAAGTAAATAGTAGTGTATTTTTTGTACTGGAATATCAGAAGCATTGGAAATTAACAAACAACTTTCTGAAATGGACAATTCTCATAAACTCAAAGGGAAGTAGAGGAAATTGGCACAAAAGAATGATTCCATTTATACAAAATTCAAAAACACAGTCAAACTGAACTACATTATCTAAAGGTGAAGCAGCATACAGAAATGCTACAAAGAAAGGCAACAAGAGATTATAACATTTAGCAATGTTACATTTGTTAGGGCAAAGGGAGTTGTAATTGGGAAGAAGCACAGATAGGTTTCCAGGGTACAGACAATGTTCTATTTCTTGATCTGTGTACTCAGTCAGTCACTTGTATCTAACTGTGTGATCCCATGGACTGTAGCCCACCAGTCTCCTCTGTCCATGGAATTTTCCAGGCAAGAATACTGGAGTGCATGGCCATTTCTTCCTCCAAGCTATCTTCCCAACCCACAGATAGTCTCCTGCATTGGCAGGCAGATTCTTTACCACTGAGCCCCTGTGATCTTGCCAGGAGAATCCCAAGGATGGGGGAGCCTGGTGGGCTGCCATCTATGGGGTCGGACAGAGTTAGACACGACTGAAGCAACTTAGCAGAGCCCCTGGGAGGCCACATTTCTTGATCTGGGTGGTGTTTAAATGGATGTTTGTTTTCAAAAACTTAGTTACAGTTAAGTTGTATATTTTATGCATTTTTCTAACGGGTATTACATTTCATAAAAAGCCTGAAAAAAACTAGTTTCACTATCTGTCTATAATTACATGCTTACTCTTGGAAATATTATCTCACTCAGTTAAAGACTCCAATCCCAAAGGCAGGAAATATTTTTAAAGTTCCCCTTTCACTATAAAATACAAAATAGGGCAGAAAATTTTATCTCAATAATAATTATATCAGTGATAGAAAGTTATATCTATTATTCTCATTACACAGCCTATTTTTCTGTTCACCAGGAAAAAAAATTGCAAATAAATTGGGATAAAAGTGGACAAAGCTGGAAGGTTAGCAAGACAGAACAAAACATCTTCATGAAGATGCATCTCCATAATTGTGTCAGGACCCACATGCTGAGTTGGAAGGTAACACAACGGTCCTTTCTAGCTCCTCATTGAAAAAGGAAGGGTAGGAGCCAGAGTGACTCTGTGTCAGGCACAGAGTAAGAACTACTCAGTGACAGCACAACCCGAAAGAAAATGTAGTCACTACAGAATTTAGACCCAATCAATCAGATCATCACCCTCTATAGTAAAAACTATGCAAATTCAAAACTACTTTCTTCATAGACGTTTGCAGTGCGGAGACTGGATCCATGCCTGTTGGTTCACAGAGTGGTCCCCACACACAGAGAGGAGGAAGAGGCAGACTACTCCAGACAGGGTGCAGTGTTAACTTAGGAGGCTTGTCAAGGTGAAGTCGATCTCCACACCTGCCCACCACAGTCTTAAAAGGCCGTGCAGAGGCCTTAACGGAGTTGTGATGTATTCAGTACAAACGATGCCAATACCATAATCCCAAGCCTTGCTTTCTCAAGGCTGTATCCTTGGCAAATGACTGCCACTGTGGGAATGGTGGGCCAAACGTATATTTCAAGGGCAAGGGAGGAACTGAGGAGTCTCCAAATGCCTGGGTCAAGCTCACTGGCCAATTAGAGGTTACTTCCTTTTGAGGACTTCCTCCAACTATGCCTTTTAGCCACCGTTCACTAGCTGTGTAGCTTAGGAAAAAACCATTTGCTTTAAGCCTCAGTTTTGTCAGTTGTAAAATGAAAGAAATAATCTTCACCCTAACTGATCCCCAGGATGTTCTGAGAAGCAAATGAAAAAATAGTTGTAAATCCATTTTATATGTAAGAAAAGGGTAAACACATGTGAGTTTTATAAACTCTAAAAAGGTGGTTTTTACCTATGTGGAGTGAGTGGTGGAAACCAACATGGGGTTTTTTTCAAACAATTCAAGCTAAAACTATGGATCACTGGCATCAATAGTATTGCGTAATATCCCTTGGGTGTACTGCGTTGGGGTAGAGATAAGACTGACAAATGCTGCTCTAAAAGTTATAGTGGGGGCAGATAGCTAATCAATGACTCATCTGGAGAGTACAGCAGTCAAGCTTCCAGAATTAGTTTAAGAAGTGATAACATGGAAAGGACTTGTCAAAAGAAAAACTCAGATTGTTTTGCCAAGTTAGCCATGAATATCTGAGTATCTGTCAGTTTATTCAGTTAAAATAAATTCTTGAGAAACTAGGAAGCAAAGAACATGTCTTACTTTAATATCCCCAGCACTGCACAATGTCTGGCATATGATGTTTATTAAATGACTGAATTAAGTGGATGGTTTTGTCTCTCTTATGCCCATTAAATCTATTAAAAACTTTAAAAATGCAAATGTAGCCCTCCCACAACATGGCATCAGTCCTGGTTGATTTTAATGGATTTTCTTTAAATATTTAAGGAATAGATCATTGTTAATATTTAAACACTCTAAATGGATTTTTAATGGCAATCTTTATAATCAATTTCACAGGGCCAGTCTTGATATTAAATTTTTCTCTATCACTGTAGTCAGTATCAACAAACTATATAATGGAATAAGAGTGGAAATCACATTTGCAGGAATGGGATCTCTGAAGAAAATCAGAAAACTTTACTGATGTACTGACATAATGGAAATAAATTGCATATTTCTAAAAGGGTGTAAAATATTAATCAATGTAACAGACTGCCTCAAAAATAACTGAAAAGGCTGGGACAAATTTTGGAAAAAAAAGAGAAAAACTTACTACTTCATGAAATAAAACATATATTCAAGATATAATAATTAAGACACTGTGGATCTGAAACAGAATGACAGATGAGCAGAATAGAATAGTACATTGAGCTCCAGAAGGCCCACTTCAGAAGTTAATGCATTTTGTGACATAACAATGAGAAAAAGATTTAAACAATGGTAGGAGGTAAACAGACTAACTTTTCATGAATATAGCAAATTAAACATTTAAGATAGCCATATACAAAAACTCCAGTAGAATTACTGAATTAAACATAAAAAGAAAATATACGTGAGCATTCTTACAATAAAATGCCTTGTAAGAATAACTTTAAAATTAGTAATCATAAACGAAAAGATAAGTAGATTTCAGGTAAGGAAAAATTCAATACTTCTCTATATGGAAACACAATAATAGCTAAAGAGCTGTAAAATGGTGAGGTAAAGATATCTTCACAAACTTTTTAAAGCAAACAGTTGAAAGCAACAATTGAAGTGAGGGGGAAAAAAAGTCCTTTTTGAGATAAAACTAGGAAACACCAATGCCCCAAGTCACATATTTTTGAAGAATTCCTGCCAGGAATGGTAGAGATTGGACCAAGGAAGGGAGGAAGCAGAGGGAGCATACTCACTACCGAGCTCAGGTGGGAGCAGCTGATTCTAAACTATGAGGGACACGAAAGGGGGCAAAATCAATGAGCTTGAGTTTGGAGATAAGGAAGCAGCGTCTGAGAGCCTCAGTTCAGTCCTGTCCAACTCTTTGTAGCCCACCACACTCCTCTGCCCATGGAATTTTCCAGGCAAGAATACCTGAGTGGGTTGCCATTTCCTGCCCCCGGGGATCCTGCTGCCCCTGGGTTCGAACCGGGTCTCCTGCATTGGCAGGCGGACTCTTTACCACAAGCATCCCTGGGTAGCCCTCAGAGCCTCACTGAATCTCCTTTAATATCACAGAGAAGCAAAGGAAGTAAGGTCAAATGAGGAAAGAGATAGAAGAAAAGGAGCTTCCAATAGGCAGCACTTGCTACCATGTACAGGGTTGGAAAGAATCTGTGATGAGGAAGAAGCTCGGCAGTTGCTAATCTTTCTCAGCCAAAACGAACAGGACTCAACCCCATACAACAAACCCTTGTTTCATGCAGGCTTCATTCTGTGACACAGAGAATTCCTGGGTTTTCCACACTCCCCTATTACAAGCAACTTGCCCAAGAATTTACCTCATTCAAAAACCAAGGTACTTGCTGTGGGTTGGGACCTCATGATGTAATTTTTATCAAAACTTCCTGAAAAAAAAAAAAAAAAACCACACACACCACCATTATAGGAAGGGAAAAGACACAGCAATATTTTCAGCAAGATCCCTCCAGTAGTATTTGTGACAAAGCCAGCAATAGCAGTAGAGCCTGTATGAAATAACTGCTGTGTGGTGGAAGTCAACTACTATACCCTGAAAGATATCAAAACTAAAAAAAGTATCAACAAGTGCTCATTCATAAGAAGAGAAATACCATCCTGATGAAAAACTAGTATGGACTGTTCTGAGAAATAGCAATAAGGATAGACTTTCACAAGGTCAAAGTTCTGGTAACTGCAACAACAACAACAGCAAGAGGCATATGGATGAAAAAGTGCTAAGGCTCTCTGGGCCCTTCCTTGAGAATTTCATCAGAAATAACTACCAAGAATCATTTTCCTGAAGGATAAAGCCCTATCTTGAGAGAAAAATATTATAAACACACCAAATTGAGCAGAGCAAGGACAATGAAAATTAAAAGAGCAAAGTCTCTAAGGAAGCAGATCCCAGAAAGCAATGGGACAGCAAAAGAGAGTCTAAAGTTTGACTTTGGAAATACGCTGTTACTCCAAATTTGGTAATGTTTCTTCATGAATTCAACCGAAAATAACAGGGCAAAAGAGCACTAATACAGGAAACGTATTCAATACTAAAGTCATTTCAGTGACAACTAATGTTTGAGTCTTATGTACCTTCAAACTGCTTTATTCACTTCCCATGTTGGCCAAAGATAAAACATAAAATGATATTCTATTTCCACACAAATCTGCAGCAGATATATTCCCTAAGTTCAAACTACAGTTCCGTAAGCATTTTCCAGACTTCTGGCAAAGGAGAAAAGGAAACGTATACCCATTTGAATGTAGTGTTCCAAAGAGTAGCAAGGAGAGATAAGAAAGCCTTCCTCAATGGTTGATGAAAAGAAATAGAGGAAAACAACAGAATGGGAAAGACTAGAGATCTCTTCAAGAAAATTAGAGATACCAAGGGAACATTTCATACAAAGATGGGCTCAGTAAAGGACAGAAATGGTATGGACCTAACCAGAAGCAGAAGACATTAAGAAGAGTGGCAAGAATACACAGAACTGTACAAAAAAGATCTTCACGACCCAGATAATAATGATGGTGTGATCACTTATCTAGAGCCAGACATCCTGGAATGTGAAGTCAAGTGGGCCTTAGGAAACATCACTACGAACAAAGTTAGTGGATGTGATGGAATTCCAGTTGAGCTGTTTCAAATCCTGAAAGATGATGCTGTGAAAGTGCTGCACTCAATATGTCAGCAAATTTGGAAAACTCAGCAGTGGCCACAGGACTGGAAAAGGTCAGTTTTCATTCCAATTCCAAAGAAAAGCAATGCCAAAGAATACTCAAACTACCACACAATTGCAATCATCTCACATGCTAGCAAAGTAATGCTCAAAATTCTTAAGCCAGGCTTCAACAGTATGTGAACCATAAACTTCCAGACATTCAAGCTGGATTTAGACTTTGACTGTGTGGATCACAAGAAACTGTGGAAAATTCTTAAAGAGATGGGAATACCAGACTACCTTACGTGCCTCCTGAGAAATATGTATGCAGGTCAAGATTTAACAATTAGAACTGGAAATGGAACAACAGACTGGTTCCAAATTGGGAAAGGAGTACATCAAGGCTGCATATTGTCACCCTGCTTATTTAACTTATATGCAGAGTACATCATGAGAAATGCTGGGCTGGGTAAAGCACAAGCTGGAATCAAGATCGCTGGGAGAAATATCAATAACCTCAGGTATGCAGATGACACCACCCTTATGGCACAAAGTGAAGAAGAACGAAAGGGCCTCTTAATGAAAGTGAAAGAGGAGTGTGAAAAAGTTGGCTTAAAACTCAACATTTAGGAAACTAAAATCATGGCATCTGGTCCCATTACTTCATGGCAAATAGATGGGGAAACAGTGGAAACAGTGAGAGACTTTATTTTGGGGGGTTCTAAAATCACTGCAGATGGTGACTGCAGCCATGAAAAAAAAAAGACGCTTACTCCTTGGAAGAAAAGCTATGATCAACCTAGACAGCATATTAAAAAGTAGAGACATTACTTGCCAATAAAGGTCCATCTAGTCAAAGCTATGGTTTTTCCAGTAGTCATGTATGGATGTGAGAGTTGGATTATAAAGAAAGCTGAGCACCAAAGAATTCATGGTTTTGAACTATGATGTTGGAGAAGACTCTTGAGAGTCCCTTGGACAGCAAGGAGATCCAATCCCTTGGACAGTAAGGAGATCCAACCAGTTCATCCTAAAGGAAATCAGTCCTGAATATTCATCGGAAGGACTGATGCTGAAGCTGAAACTCAAATACTTTGGCCATCTCATGTAAAGAACTGATTCACCAGAAAAGACCCTGATGCTGGGAAGGATTGAAGGCAGGAAGAGAAGGGGATAACAGAGGATGAGGTGGTTGGATGGCATCATTGACTCGATGGACATGAGTTTGAGTAAACTCTGGGAGTTGGTGATGGACAGGGAGGCCTGGCCGTGCTGCGGTTCATGGGGTTGCAGTTGGACACAACGGAGAGACTGAACTGAACTGTGTATGAAAGACTGGAACTATGTTTCTTATCTTTTATTCCCATATGTCGCTCCTCCATAACTCCCTCTTAAGATTCTCCCTCATTCTACGACAATTTCCCAACCATCCTCATAATTTTATAAATCTTCTTAATCTTCAAAACCTTCCCTAAACATTTCAGCCCAAAATTTCTCCCTAAACTCAACTCCTGTAATAACTATTATCTGGTCTTTTATTTGATCCTTTCTGTATACTTCTTTTCTTGCTTATTTTATTTCCTCTAACACAACCAGTTTCTCCCTATATATGACATAAACTTCCTGAGGGAAAAAGTTACATCTTAGAGTGCAGTCTGCAGCCACGGTCTGCAATACTTGAAACATTGGGAAATGTTAGCTGATAAACTACTTGAATAGGTATTTTTAGTTACAAACACAAAAATAATAAATGAAGGACTATGGAAAGACTCATCCACACTCTGCTCTTACAAATTTAATTCAACCAACATTTCCTAGGTATTTCCTTACTTTTGGCTAGTCATAGAAAGAAACCGACATTTCCTTTATTTCCAGAAAATAAAATGTAAGGTAGAATTATTTCCTGCAATGGTTTTCAACTAGAGGCAGTCTTGCCCCATAGGGATCTCAGTACTATCTGAAGTTTTTGTTTCTGAGACCAGAAGGAGCAGGATGCTATTGACATATAGTGAATAGAGCAAAAGGAGGCTGTTAGGCACCCTGCCATGCACAGGGCAGCTGTCCACAACAAAGGATTATCTGACTCAAAAGGTCAACAGTACCATGGCTGAGAAACTGTAGTTTACTGTGCCAATGTTAGGCTGAGATATGTGAAAAGAGTTTTCAATATTTTTCATCATCTAAATTATTAAGTTTTCACCTGATTTATATATTTGCAAATCTAGGGTTGATGTTCTCCCCTTCCACTCACTTCCATTTCACTAAACTAAAAAGTTCATGAAGCTAAAAACTGGTTCTCCTCTTTCTTTGAGGTGCTCAATAACTATTTGTTGAATGGATTATTAAGTACTAAAATATTATCCATTCTTCCTGCACTCCCCCAACACTTCTGGTTTAACACTTGTTTTCTATAACAACTGACTTTTCAATAATCTTGATGAACCTTTAGAAACAGTCACATCACCATGCTTTTTAATATTCAAGAGAGTGGCAATTTTCCTTCAAGTAATTTCTATAGGAAACTAATATGTAAGGCAAATAAAAATAAGAGATGCTTCATTGAGTCAATGCAAGGGATCCGGAGGCTGACTGCCAGTCCATCCCTAAGGTTAACATTGAAAAAACCAACCCACTCAAATTACACTCAAGTAACAAAAAAGAAAACTGAAGCTGAAAGAGAAAGTAACTAAAGTCAGAAGGCTAGATAGTGGCAGATTACTAAATGAAGCTGCATTCATTAAGCATCCTAAAAGACAGAGGCTTCCCTGATGGCTCAGTGGTAAAGAATCTGCCTGTCAATGCAGGAGACACAGGTTTGATCCCTGGGTTGGGAAGATCTCCTGGAGAAAGAAATGGCAACCCACTCCAGTACCCTTGCTGAGAAATCCCACGGACAGAGGAGCTTGGTGGGCTACAGTCCATGGGTTCGCAAGAGTCAGATAAGACTTAGTGACTAAACAGCTACTTAATATTTTACTATGCTAATATATGTGTTTTTACATATGAGAATCTAAGGCTGATGGCCACCCACCACCACATTCATCACCTAAAATCCATGAGATCCCTCTTCACATGGGAATTCAAAACCTGGACAAAATCTGTGGATCAACTAGCCATAGAGACATTTCTTTACGAATCCTTCTTTCTAGTGAGACAGGTACTTCTGTGAGATCAGTTGAGACAGGAAAAAAACATTTTAGGGCTTCCTTGGTGGCTCAGTGGTCATTGTCTGCCAATGTAGGAGACATGGGTTCAGTCCCCGATTGGTGAAGATCTCACGTGCTGCAGAGCAACTAAACCCATGTGCCCGAACTGTGGAGTCCATGTGTCGCAACTTCTGAAGCTCAAGTACCCTAGAGACCATGATCCACAAGAAAAGCCTGATTATATGACTCCATTTATACGAATTGTCCAGAGGAAACAATTATATAGAGACAGAGTAGATTCGAGGTTGCCTGTGGCTGGGAGGGTCGGAAGGAAATAGGGGTTAACTCTTAAGAGGCGTGGGTTTTCTTTTATGGTGATAAAACTGCTCTGAAACTGATTGTAGAGATAACTGTGAGAGTCAGTAAATATACTAAAAGCCACCGAATTTTACACTTTAAATAAGCAAATTGTACAGTATGTGAATTATAACTCAATAAAACTGTTAAAAAATAGAAGCCTGTGAACCACAAGGAAGAGTTGCCCCTGCTCCCCACAACTATAGAAAGGCCTGCATAAAAATGAAGACTCAGCACAGACAAAAATAAATAAATAAAGTTAACAATTTCGTTAACTCCTTCACTTGCTCTTCTGTGTAAATAAATAATTATTAATGGGGAGAATGTTGTTGCATAATGGTATTCTGAAATTAGGACAATGTGTAGCCTGAAAAAGCATAGCCTGTAAATTTATTTTAACCTCTCTAATACCTATAATTTTCATAATACATAGCTCAGATTGTCAAAATATTTTTGGTTAGCTGGTGAGAATACTTAGAAGTTAGTGATTCTCTAACAAATAATAGGAAAGTAGAAAAGGGATGTCTAAGAGAATCTCGCAAGGAGTGGCTGAAGCGTGAAGTTTTGTATTTATCAGAAGATTGCAGGATATGTAAAAGAGGGAGGTAGAACACAGGCAATTTCACGTAACAACCAGGAACCATTCAGCATTCTATGCAGCTGGCGTTAAAAATAATCTAAAAGACTCCTTTGATGGTCCAGTGGTAAAGAAGCTGCCGGCTGGCACAGGGGACCTGCTTTGATCCGGGAAGATCCCACATGCTCTGGGGCAGCAAAACCTGTGTGCCGAAACTACTGGAGGCCGAGCGCTCCAGAGCCCACGTTCCACAAGAGAACCCAGTGCACCGCAGCTAGGGAGCAGCCCCCACTCGCTGCAACTAGAGAAAGGCCACGCACAGCAACGAAGACGCAGCACAGCCATAAGTAAACAAATGATATTAATAAATGAAATTTTAAAATAAATAATTAAAAAACAATCTGAAGAGAGCTGAGTCTGGGCATAGAATGTAGGGAAAATGAAGCAGTCAAGGTCAAAGTTCAGAGATGTAGGCCAGGACCTTTTCTGTGTGGCTAAGGAAACCATTCCTGGGCTCTCAGTCAGGCTTTTATCGTAGTGGGAATTCCTAGTAACCTACTTTCACAGCCTTGAGAAATTTCATAGAAATAGCCCCTAGAAAATCAGTATATGTTAAGAAATTACATTAATGATTATCTTTCATGTTTTTCTTAAGAATAATCTCCTTGTTACAAACCCCAAGGCCAGACCCAGAAGGGAGTATGACTGGGATTATAAAAGCACGGAACTGGAATGCCAGGTCAGCGTCAGGCATGAACGCTGCCTAGCACTTGCTAATTGTTCCCGAGACTAGCCTAGAAGGGAACGGCCTGGGGTAAACACAAGGAGATCTGGATTATGTAGTGTAGTCCATAACATTTTAGGGATATGTGATTAACACAGCTTGATTCTTCAGAAAGGTAAGATCTGAGAAAGCCTTATAGTCTGCAATTAGGAATAAAAGCTGGACTCAAGAGTGGACTCTGCACCTCAGCCCAATAGAGGCTACAGGTCCCCTGACCCCATTGCACCAGATTTTGTGTTGTCTTCATTCTCGTTGCTTGCTCCCAGACCATTAGGGCAACATTTTATTATGGTTCTTTCCCACATCATCAGCCTAGAAAACCACAAAATGACTGGAAATTCAGTGTGAAGCCAGAGTTACACTGTGATCGTGTTAGAATCACAGGATTATAATGGAAGACAATGCCCCCCAAAGTTTCCACCAGAAGGTGAACACATATACTCAAGAGATCAAATTTAAGCAGGTTATATACCCAATCTACCTTCATGTCACACAAACCTCCAAAAGGCTTTCTTACTCTTAGAATTCTTATATAAAAAAGTTGAACAAAACCAGTGTGTGAGTTAGCCAAGGTCAATGCTATGTTTAGCAACTTGAGAGCAAAAAAGGTTTCAGTTTTCCAGTAAGATCCTTCTGTAAGCAATAGCTTTATAAAATGCAGCAAACACAGCTGTGTGAATGGCACAGATTTGTGTCTTTGACCACAGGACTGGTCTTGGGGAACTTTCTGAATAATGACGCCATCCCTGGAGTGAAATTTTTAAGAGCAGGGAGAGGAAGAAGAATGTGAGATAAGTAAAAGCACTGTTTTTGCATTAATCTAGACTCTTGGAGCACTGCCCCCAAATTCCATCCATCTCAGTTCATCTGCAGCCCTTGCAGGGGTCTACAAGTCTCACTTACTAGTCATAAATTGTCATCAATTAATCTTCCTTCCCATCTAGTTCCTATCTTTGTGTTTATTCTCCCTCTCCAACCAACAGCTCTTCATGGAGAGGTCCTTAAGGTCACAAATCTCACTCCTCAAGTTATAAGAGCAAACAAGACCCAGAAAAGGGAAGAGGACTGTCACTTGGTGATTTCAATGAGCATTATGGAA
Source organism: Aepyceros melampus (assembly GCA_006408695.1). Taxonomy (NCBI): domain Eukaryota; kingdom Metazoa; phylum Chordata; class Mammalia; order Artiodactyla; family Bovidae; genus Aepyceros; species Aepyceros melampus. The sequence goes on along the minus strand of SJXQ01003806.1, from coordinate 214,216 downwards.
AGTACCTGCCAATCACCATAGATCTGATGTATATTGGAGGAAATTATCAAGAGGGTATAACCTCTAGCTGACCCTAGAGCTGGACCCTGGCAGAGGCTCCTCATCCTTCCTCTTGTCCTTGAAATGTATGGTCTGCCCACCATTCCCACACTAGGAGCCATTTCAAGGATGCAGCCTTGAGGGTCTAGTATTGCTGAGACCATCTGGATTCAATGTTGACTAAACCCCATGACGGCCTCTATGGAAACTGAGATTCTGTAGGGGCAGGTATGAGATCTCCTCTCCATGCAACCACCAAGAGAAATCTAGCCTCAGATATCAGTTCTCTTGCTTGTTAAACCTGCCATCTAGCAACCTGGAGTTGTCTGGCCCTTAAGTTGTTTGTTTAGTTTCTGAATTCCCTATGAAGTCATAATGAAAATCTTCAAATTCACTATTGGTAGGAATACTTCACATGTGATACTGCTACTTCATATGTGGTCCATTCCCCACCCCAACCAGAATTTTTCCAACATGGTTTTCTCTCTTCTCCCAGGATTGTTCAGTGACAGAAAATTAACTCTCTCTAAATGATCCATCTACTCTGCTGATGAAAAGCTTCAAAGAAGAGTTTGCCCAAGGTTTTATTTATGTTTACCTTTTATCCAAATTTAGGTCCTCTGTAAATGCATAGAATAGAATCTATTCTAAATAATAAGAATAGATACTAATATTAGAGTTAGGGTGGTACCATAATGACAAGTTCTTAATTTTGGAAACAGACAAACGGTTTCAGATGTTGACTTTGCCCTACTACTTAAGTGTCCATGGAACTTTGAATGAGTTATCTAATTTCTGAATCTTGATTTCCCTAAATGTTTAGTTATTGTGAGATGAAAATAGGTCCATGAGTGAAAGCATCCAGTAGGAAGATCTGCACCAAGTAGTCAATAAATGTTTGCTCTGCCTCCATACATGCTGGTGCAATTAATAAGATCTTTTAAATGATATTCTGTAGAAAAGATACTCTGTGTGTAAATAGGTGGATTTATAAATCTGAAATTCAGATTATTTTGGAAACAGGCAATCTTAGATTGTGAAAGCTAGAAAAGAAGGGAACAACCTCAATTCTGCATTTTATAGATAAGGATGTAAAGTCAAAGAAACAAGTTTATGCTTCTACTCACACTTAGCCACCTTAAGCTTCTGTGGTAAACTGCTGGAACAGAAGATGACAGAAAAAAAAATGTATCAATGTGCCCACCTTTCCCAAGTCACATTACGAATCAATTCATCCTAAAAGAGAGGGAATGTGGTCTAAAATGCAAATATTTTCATCCTACCTGCTATGCCAAATTAAGGCTCAATGTGTCTTTAAAGATCTTTGAACAATAATTGTTTAATATGGGAGATGAAGTCCCTTGGACTGCAAGGAGATCCAACCATTCCATCCTAAAGGAGACCAGTCCTGGGTGTTCATTGGAAGGACTGATGCTGAAGCTGAAACTCCAAAACTCTGGCTACCTCATGAGAAGAGTTGACTCATTGGACAAGACTCTGATGCTGGGAGGGATTGGGAGCAGGAGGAGAAGGGGATGACAGAGGATGAGATGGCTGGATCACATCACCGACTTGACGCACATGAGTTTGTGTGAACTCCAGGAGATGGTGATGGACAGGGAGGCCTGGCGTGCTGCAATTCATGGGGTTGCAAAGAGTCAGACATGACTGAGCAACTGAACTAAACATACTAACATTTGAGTTTTCTGAAATTTCCTCATTATTCCAAACTACACAAGACACCAAAATATATATAGTCTCTCTAGAGTTTAATGAATGTCAGGACCCAACTGTGGATTCAAAACTAGTGGCTCAGATGGTAAAGAATCTACCTGCAATGCAGGAGACCCAGGTTTTATCCTTGGGTCAGGAAGACGCCCTAGAGAATGAAATGGCAACCAACCCTAGTATTCTTGCATGAAGAAATCTATGGCTAGAGGAGTCTGGTGGGCTACAGTCCATGGGATTGCAAAGAGTCAGACACATTGAGCAACTAACACTTTCATTTTCACTTTCAAACTTAGCAAGGGTCATACAACATTAGTATAAAAATTAAGTGCCATATGGCAAAGTTGCAGTTTATTAAACATGCTACTTTTGAACTCACTGCTAATAGGGTATCATTATAAAATGGGCATACAGAAAGAAAAAATTAAATTTTTTACAGCTTGATTTCTTCCATATATAATGTATGTTTTCTGTAAATAGTGAAAAAAGATTTTTGCAATTAATCAACAGAAGGTAGAACTTAGGACATGTTGCAACTAGTTCTCCACTGGAGAATATTATTCTAAATAACATTTCTTACCTATTTGAGGAAATTATAGCCTAAAAAGTACATTTTCTAAACTGGCTATTTTTCTCAGAGAGGACCATCAACTAACTGGATTGAGTCAGCTTAAAACTATTAATACATATGTATTTATATGATATTAATAACATAACAGGAAAAGGAAATGATGTCCAACCCCTTCCTTTAGTCCAAGTAGTAGCCAGAGCTCCATTTAATGGTAGAAAGGTTTGCCTGCAGGTAAGAACATGAGGAGTCTTTCCTCAACCCCAAATAATGACGAGATGGGAAGTAGAATAGCCACACAAGTAGTCCCTTGGGCGACTCAATGGAAGAGCTTCTGTAGATTAAGCTTATCAGATGGAGTTCAGTGCCTTTCCCGAAGACAACCGCCAAGCTCTGGAGCAGCAGCCCTGAAGCCCTTTGACGCAGCAGCTGCTGCCAAGCACAGCCTCCCCTTACCAGCCAGGCCATCCTGTCCAAGGCTGAACTCCAAGTCAGGCAATTTTTCTCAGCAAGGTAATGATCTGATACCAAATAATCAATACTCACCTGTGCCCAGACAATGGGCTTAATCCTCCCTGTAGGTGTTACAAAACACCTTAAAGAAACATTCAGTTCCTTTGGTGCTGGCAAGTGTGTGCGTGGTTTACAAGGCGCTGGTCAGTCACTAGGGGCTCTTCAGCTGGCCCCAGAAGCAACTGCGCCTGAAAGTAAAGCCACATATACCTGCCTCCCATTTTCCTGAAAATAACTCTGTACAGTAATTTCAGGGATGTTTTTATTTTTAAAATGACTGGTTCTGTTTGGCTCCATCCACTCTGAAATCAATCGTTACTTGCATCTTACTTCCACTTCAGCTAAGAAAGCCATAGACTCCAAAATAACTTATTCTTCAAATATGTGAAACCAGGTCCCACCAGAGAATTGAAATCCTGTTGAGTTATAGCTCATAAATTTCCACAACCTAAAGAAGCAGTTGTAAGTAATACTAAATTGATAACCTCTGCCTTAAGGCATTTTATACTGTACTTGAAACAGAGATTATTTTAACCAATCTTCAGGGCTTCAGAAGGACAGAAGTCAGTGATTTGCTTATGTTTCAGACAAGAAAAGGTACTAGACTACATCTCATTTCTACTCACCTTGAAGAATGTCTGACTGAAGAGCCCTAGGTTCATGGTACTGATAGCAAAGCCAAGTGCTTCCTCCAGGGTGCATGTTGCTGCCCCAGCATCCAAAGCTAGAATCGCAAGCATGTCCCTGAATGAACAGATGGCATTGTATGCCCAATCCCTACTTAATGACTGTGGTCAGGGAAATGGCTATCTTGATTGGCCTACATCAATCAGGGTGCATGTCCAGAGCTGGGGATGAAGCTATTTCTTGAGAAGGACATAGATTACGTGGAGGATAGGTAGATACCAGCAGGAAAATTGGAGACAGGGAAGACTGGACATTGGATTTTCATTACATAGAGACATCTGGCCTGAAAGACAACAGCAAGCCCAGGGCTATATCTACTGAAAATTACTAGGGGTATTTATTACTAATAAGAAAACAGTTTCCAGATTACAAACTAACAAATAACAACAAAACTCCAAGGCCAGTATGTTTCTTTTATTATTACTTTTGTTTGATTTCAGATGGTTGAATGATTTCATTTTCATTCATAAGCATTACAAGAATTCCCATGCAAAAACCAAGACTGCATATGCCTGATTTCATTTGGCCAAAATTACCCCGTGAGACTGGACATTCAAGATCAAAGTGTTGCTTGACCTTTCCAACAGTAGACAGCACAGTAATCCTTTGAGAGATGGGCAGGCCCCTGGCCTCCCAAACACTACAGTTTGAAATGAGTCCATGCCAAAACAGGGAGCCGGTGCCTTGCAGCACCTAGACCTGGCAGGTAATTTCACTCTTGAAGACAGGACACCTCTATACCAAGGCTTCCACCCAGTTATTTCCTGGTTCCTGCTCTATGGCAAAACCTGCTTTTGAATTGGCATGGTATCTTCTACTTGGGGATTAATATTCATTTTTCCTTCTAGTTTTTCTCAAAACTCTCAGAAGAACCAAAGAGACTCTACAAAAAAGCTTAACCCTATAATGTCAAAAGAAATATGGTTGACCCTTGAATAATGTGGGGGTTAGGAACACTGACCTTGTGAGATTGAATATCCATATATAACTTTATAATGGAACTTCTATCCATGGTTCCAAACCCATACATTCAACTAACACATTTAGTGAAAAAAAAAAATCTGCATATAAGTGAATCTACACAGTTTAAAACTGTGTTGTTCAAGGATCAACTATACATACAAAGACAACTACTTTATCGATCATCCATTTTCCCCAGCTTCAGATAAAAGTCACTCAGCAGGTATAAAGCTTGAAAAACAACTCTCAGTAGGATAGGAACCAGGAAATTCAAAGAGGACAAAATAGGAACCCACATAAAGGAGAACTAAACAAACACAAAGAATCATTCTATTGATTAAGAGAAATGAGCTAAATGAAGAAATGATAGCATTTCAACAGTAGACGTCAATTTATATTGAAACACACGCATTGGAACTCCGACAATGGCAAAGATTTCATTAGTGCAAATAACAATTGTAATGGTATGTTCATTAATAGGATTTAAATAAGGCTTCAAATAATTACACACACTAAAACTACCATTTGGAAACCTTAATTCTACTTGGAAAGTTGTCAAAGACACCCTTCCAAACCATCCAAAGTTCCGATTTGAGACAATTACATTCAATGAAGTTGCTCCAAACATCATTTGTAGCATCATCACTTTCAAAGTCTACAATGTTTGGCAGAGAGAGAGAAATTACCCTGGCCACTGGTCAAAAAAAGTATTGACAAATCCAGCTAACGTACCAGGTAGTTTCCAGATTCAGATGATTTTCAAATATCTGTAGTGATGAACACTCATTAAAAAAAAATAAAGAAAAGCAAAACAAAACACAGAATCCTGAAGTATCAGGAAGAGATTCCCCACTCCCATTAACAATTTTGCACAAAGTATGAAACAGAAAGAAGGGAGATAATTCATGGGCATTTCACCTATGGCTCAAGTTCTCCTTAAAAAAAAAAAAAAAAAAAAGCACCAAACACCGAAACAAAACAATAACTACAAAAAGTAAACAGCAAAATCAGAGGCAGAATATGAAATAGTAATATACTGTTTCAGAGTCTGCACCATCCTGCAGAACCAGGAAACTTAAGATGTGTTCTTAACAGATCCAATCCAGGCTGGATATGTAAAAAAAAAAAAAAAACCCAAAAGGCGGCATCACAAACCACACTACATATTATGAGAGTTTTAGACCCAGAGCAAAAAAAAAAAGGCAGCAAAAATGCTCAGAAAAATTTGTCATCAATTCTGAAATGGGGCCTTGTGACATCATCAGGGTTAATGAAGACAGAGATGGACTTTCCCGGATTCTCAGTCACTAGCTGCTGCAGTTTTTTGGCCAGACGGTCATCGGGCTGGCTGGGGTCCCCTCCATCGGACTGCGGGGAGGGGATGCTGGTGGTGCTCCCTCGCCTCTGGAGCTCCAGCGTCAGCCGGTTAGCTGCCTTGACGTGCTCGATGGCAGTGCGCAAGTGCTCTGCGGGGTCTGAGCGGACCGAGGAGAGCTTCCGCGCGTGGAGCATGACCGTCTCCTCAGACAGGTGCTCCAGCATGTTGCACTGAGGGATGAAGTAATTGGGACACATCTTGTTGACCAGACAGTGTTGCAGGTCATCGATGAGGCCCAGAAAAAGTGGGCTGCACAGTCTTCTTGGGCCAAGTAGTTGGCCGGAAGTCTGTCACAGGCCCAGAGCATCATGCTCCGAAGGTGGTAGGGGCTGATGGCCTTGGGCCGGGACAGGAGTTTAATGATGATGGCTTTGCAGGCCTGGTACGCCTGCATGAGGCTGCTGGAGATACATTTCTTCAACTGCACCTCACTCCTGGCAAAGGACAGCCGCCACTCATTGTCTTTCTTTCCCTTGTAGGAGCAAGCTGGTACCAGGTAAAACCCACTGATGACTTCTTCCTCAGTGATCTTCCCATCCCAAAAGTGGTTCTCCATCAGCCAGCTCTGGGCCACTGCCGGCCAACCTTTGAAGGAGACCACCGGGACAATATCATACAACATGCGACTGCTCCCCACACCCAGAATGATGGAGATGATGGTCCCATTCTTTTCCACTTTTTCCACCTTTGGCATCCCTCTCTGGGGTTTCTTCTGTATCTCCGAGAGGACAATGCTGATGGAGTCATAGAACCAGTCGGCCACTTTGGTTGGAGAGAAAAAGTAGTTGGTGGCACCGCTGATGTGATCTACGATGGTGCAGCAGTCTTTCCATTTACTGATCGTCCCCTCGTCAAAGAGCCGAAGGCTCAGCCAAGAGTGACATAAGGCTGAGTGGCGCATATCCAGTGTCACAGGCTGATTACGGTCATGCAGCTTAAGGGCTGGCACTAGGAGAGTGAAGTCCATATCATAGTCGGTCCCTCGGGCATAGACATTAAGCTCATCTAAGTCCAGGTCTACCACGCCTTCTCGGACTCCTCCAGAAAGCAGCAGGTACTCGTTGGCCACTGGCAGTTTTTGGTCCAGCTTTTGCACCATTCCTAGAAACAGAAAGAGAAAATACGCTTATAGGGAGCACAGACACAAGAGTCTTATACATCAACACAGAATATGCTGGGTTTCCAAGAGCCATTATTTGTTATCAATACAAAACCACATCTTAGGCTGCTGCACGGGCCCAGCCAAGAGTACTTTGTTCATTTTATCGGTGCTAGAACCCATCCTTTTCCAAAAGATGGGAGGATTATGCAGATTCTTTTCTCATAGTGAAAGCAATATCATTTTCCATCATAAACCAGGGCTCCTCTTCCCCAGTCATCACCTTGGTTCCTGGCATTGCCATCCCATTCAGTTGCTCAGGCTGAAAACCTCAGTAAATTTCAACTCTTACTTGCCTTTCTACTGTCAAATCTTATCTGTATAACCTCTGCAATATTTCTCATTCCCTCCCCATTCTCCATCTCTGCTGTCATCACATAAAGCCTGGCTCTTTAATTTCTTGCCAAAGCAGTCACCCTTCCCCAGGCCTTCCTGCTGAAACATTCCTCTATACAAGAGGAGCTGCAGACACTGAAAGTGGGATACTTCCAGGGGGCAGTGAGGTCATGACTCTTCAAAATAATCCTAGTAAGTTATTGACCTTTTTCAACGTGTTGACACTTGAGCTGACACTTGATGGTACAAAAGAAAAGGAGGGCAAAGTTGCTGGTGCCTTAGCATTAGTTGAGACAGTGGCACCAACTGTATTAACAGTCACTGGATTCTTCATTGTTGGCATGCACTAGCATTAAAAAATTAATCATCCAGTTTCACTTAAAATCCTTAATAGAAAAGGAAATTGGATTCATTTTCTTCAGTCCCAAATTTCAAACCACCTTTCTGCATGATGAAATTGCAAACACTCCTGTCTCATACTAAATATCAACACAAAAGTGCTTCAAGAAAAGCCCTCATGTTTGAGTTGGAGGATAAATTAGCTGCTTTATTCATGGAACATCACTTTTAATTTAAAGAACTACAGATAAACTATGGGTATTTAGACTTTAGTATATAATAGACTTTTAAAAAAACTGAACAAATTGAGGCTGTCTTCACAAAAACAACTGAAATATTTATTGCCAATGAAAACACTGGGGCTTTTAAGAAAAAAATTAATTTAAAAACTTATCTCCTGTACCATGAACTTAATATCTTCCCAAATTGTATATTTTTCTAATGAGATTGTAGTGAAACAACAAATGTGATTTCAGGGGATGATACTACGAGTTCTTTGAGAGTAAGAACCATGTCTCAAATATGTATTAAGCAGGAATAGAGGTCTGCACTCAGTGGGCACACAACTGAAGCTGTGACTGAATGACAAAGGAGAAAATTGAAGAAATTAGTAGGCCTAGATATGAAGTACTTATCCAAAGGCAAGACAGAAATGACTGTTCCACGAATAATATTTTAACGGAAATTCACTTTCCCTGATTCCTTTTTATTATGTATTTACCTGAGCTTCATTATCTGACAGACTATCAGCATCACTCCATGACTTATTTAATATCTTTTCCTGAAAGATCAAAAAGAATGACTTCCCACTATCATTCCATTAGTCACTGCAGTTACTTTTAATTGGCAGTTTTTTATTCATAAGGCAATCCCAATGCAGATAAACTATGCATATGTGTCTGTGATCACTGTATTTCAGAATTTGGCATTCGTTCATAAAAATGTGCTCTTTTCATCTTTAAAATCCTATTTTCCAAACAACAAATAGTAAAGGATCACTTTCTTTTTAAAGCAGTCAATAAATTATCCAACATTAAAGAGGCAACAATTCATCAGACAGACTTCAGTGTACCTGACACTTTTAGGCTGTGCACACTCTCTGTGCTGTGATATGGCAACAGGATCCCTCTTCAATAAAGGATTTCTTGTCTCAGATTCTGTGGCTGTCAGTGCAATCCCTTAAGTCAGTGCAGTCTTACTGCAAAGAGCCACCTCAACCAAGATCACAGCCTGTGGTTGGGGTTAGGGTGACCGGCACACATACTATAAGCAATCAGTATGGAAGTGCCCCAGTACAGGATACTCTGACAAGTTACTGGAATCCAGAGTTCCCAGTGGGATCAATTGAGGCTGTCACTGTACCTGCAAGGACACCTGACTTCACCCTCCACCTGATCCTGCTTCTTTTCCCTCCCTTCCACAGGTGCAGGTCCCCAGGGTGCTTCTTTATAAATATTCTAACTCCATCTCAGGGCTACTTCATGAGGAACCCAATCTAAAATGCTACATACTAACCCAAGCAGCCTTCACTACAAATCAGCACTGAACGATTTATTTTCCTTTTAAAAGTGATTTTTAAAAGTCAGCCACCAGAGTTGAAAGTTATCATAAACACCAAGACAAAGATGTTTATCTCACTTATCATATTTCAGTATTAATCTCACCTTGACAAAGTAATAACTACCACCACCCCAAGTTTTAGCAGTAGTTCTAAAAAGATAGGATGGAACTTTCAGAATTCCAGGTAGGTGCTGAAAACCATTTTTACTGTTTTACAGACTCACCTGGAGGTACAGATACTATCAAAAAGAAGCTTTTCAACACTGTAAAGCAATTATCCTCCAATTTAAAAAAAAGAAACATTTTATATTTAAATAATTTACTCATTATTTCCTATATTGTTTCACTCTAGCATTTGAACTGCCACAAATACACATGGGGAAAACCTTGACATGCTGAGTTGTAATGTTAATGGAAGCTCATGTGCCTGAAGCACAATGAAGCCAAATAAACTGAAATGTCGGAGTCTGGAGGAGAGAAAGGTTGACTTCAGGGCCCTGCAAAGAGACAAGTTGGCTTATGCCATAACAAGTCAGAAGCTCCCTGAAAGTTTTGAGCAAAGCATGTTTACAAGCCAAGTGAAGGACAGGGGTTGGAGGGTTGGAGGGGGCTGTCGCAGGATATGTGATCAGCTTGTGCACAATTCTCTGATTGGCTGATGCTGAGGGAAAAAGGTGGTGTTACAGGGGTTGACTTTATCAGTCCTTTGGCTCCAAAAGGCCTTGGGGCTTGTGTGTTCCTGGTGATTAAGTGGTTAACACTTTCCATTTGTTGGAGGGGGAGAGGTTTTATATATTTGCAAATGTATATCAAGTACTGTTATCTAGGTACTTTAGAAAGGAGATAAAGGTGAGGATATGGGGGAAGGCCCCAAGGGGTCCTGCTTGGTTACAGCAATTAGTAAGAAGATCTGAATTGATTAGTAGCACTGTTTAGGGACACTGCACGAAATTCTAAACATCCTTTGGTCCTAGGCAGGATCTAGCTGGCTCTGAGCGCACTGGCCAGGATCTGTCTACATAACCAGAATAACATGTGCAGCAATGGGCTGGGGATAATTTGTTTACAAACCCGTCACTGAACTTTACTTGGACTGCCACAATTTTGTTCCAATAGTCACAGGTGAGGAAAACAGGCTACAATTCCCTCTGCCCTCTGCTGGATTAAAGAAGTTTTAACACATTTTCACTTATAGTGGTGGCGGTGTTCACTCAGTTGTCTCCAACTCTTGGCGACCCCATGGACTGCAGCATGCCAGGCTTCCCTGCCCTGCACCATCTCCTGGAGTTTGCTCAAACTCATGTCCATTGAGTTTATGATGCCATCCAATCCTCTCATCCACTATCATCTATCTGCCTTCAATCTTTCCAAGCATCAGGGTCTTTTCCATTGAGCTGGCTCTTCACATCAGGTGGCCAAAGTATTGGAGCTTCAGCTTCAGCACCAGTCCTTCCAATGAATATTCAGGGTTGATTTCCTTTAGGATTGACTGGTTTGATCTCCTTGCTGTCCAAGGTACTCTCAAGAGTCTTCTCCAGCACCACAGTTCAAAAGCATCAGTTTTTTGGTGCTCAGCCTTTTTTATTGTTCAGCCCTCACACAAATATATGACTACTGGAGAAACCATAACTTTGATGATACAGACCTTTGTAGGCAAAGTAATGTCTCTGCTTTTTAATACGCTGTCTAGGTTTGTCATTTCTGTTCTTCCAAGGAGCAAGCGTCTTTCAATTTCATGGCTACAGTCACCGTCCACCAAGCCACCAGTGATTCTGGACCCAAGACAATAAAGTCTGTCCCTGTTTCCATCGTTTCCCCATCTATTTGCCATGAAGTGATGGGACTGGATGCCATGATCTTCGTTTTCTGAATGCTGAGTTTTAAGCCAGCTTGTTAGTATGTACACTAAAATATTCCTTTTCCCTCCCAATTGTTGCTTATATACCTAAAATGTTACCCTTCTTTCAGAATAGCCATATAATGTATTTGCCTAAATTTGGATATTCAGGAGTTAGAATAATGTTGAACATTTCTTATTTCTTTAAAAAGCGAAGTGAGAACTTGAGCAGTAGCGAGAATACAGCTGAAGCTCATTTGCTAAGCTCTTAGGAGTTAGAAACAAAGTCCCAAAGGCCACATTGTTCCGGAAGCTGATCTCCTGAGACCTCCACATTTACATTTAGCCTGCCTGAGCCCATTAGTCTGCAGTTGTACAAATTATTTGGTAGCACAAATTGGAACCTTCCCCAGCACTATACAAACTCAAATGCCCTCCTTGAAAACTTTCCTGGGCTAAGTATAAGTGAAAATCAGCTGACATCAGCTATCATCCCAGATGGGTTGCCAGGCAACGAAAACACAGCCAGGGGCTGAGAGGGAAAAAAAAAATTCTACTGTACACTTTGGCTGTAGGCATTAGTTTCAACAAATGCCATCTCTGAACTGATCCAAGGATTTTTGTATAATTACAGGATATTTTTGTGACATCAAGTGTCTCTGACTGTGTAGCTATTAGTAAATTATCCAAAACCGTGAGTGAGAACAAAAGAGAGATTGAACACATACCACTGGGCTTGTTAGGAGCAGAGAAAAAGAGGAATGGAGAAAGAGCTTATTCCCCTGGGTGGGCCTCTTCCTTACAGGGAAGCATTGGCATATGTTTGCTCTTAAAAACAAAGTAAAACTGCCTCCCAGCCTCCCTTTCCGTAATTGATTTCAACTTATTTCATAGTTTCTACTTAAGAGGACCTTAATATTACCGTTTTAGGTACTGGGTCCCAAAGTTTAAGGACTGAGTTCCTCTTAAGTTCTTTGCTTTACAACATCAAGTGAAAAATGGAACTCTGCCTCAGACTCCCTTTTATTCCACTGAATAAAACTTTTCCACATTGTGTGGAATTCAAATTACCTTCTATCACAAACATATAATATTGGATGGTTGACACCAGAACACAAGAACTAAGCGTCATCTGTCTTCTCCATCTTCACAGCTTCACTGGCGTGCATATATGAGAACACAACCAGTAAGCAGATGAGTGAAGTTAGTACTCATATGTGAAAGTGAAAGTGACATCACTCAGTCGTGTCCGATTCTTTGCAACCCCATGGACTGTAGCCTATCAGGCTCCTCCGTCCATGAGATTTTCCAGGCAAGAGTACTGGAGTGGGCTGCTATTTCCTTCTCCAGGGGATCTTTCTGACCCAGGGATCAAACCCAGGTCTCCTGCATTGCAGACAGATGCTTTACTGTCTGAACCACCAGGGAAGCCCAGTACTTGTACAGATTCCTTTAAAAAAAAAGAATTCCTAACTATGGTGAGGAGATAAAGATCTATCAAAGAGGTAAAACTTTTATGTCTTGCAATTAAAGCTACAGAATACCTTTTACCTCTCTCTATATCTTTGATTATGTATATAAAAAAGATTTCTATGTAGATAAAAAAAGACCTGAATATCTCAATAGTATTCACTGTCTCATAAAAATACTATTACTTTTTCACCTCAACTTTTATGAAATATCAATAACAGTGCCTTTATGGCACTGATCCTTAATAGTAGGAAGGGTACAGAATGGGGTAAATTTGACAAAGTCCTTTTATGATTCTGATACATTCTCTAGGGGAACAGTCTCCTTAGCTGTTAATAAACAATACAAAACTTTCTTGTAAGAACATAATAATTTATGCTTGAAATATTTTTGTCAAGCTTGATTATCTGAGCTGCATTCTGAGAAGTGGGCATGGCCGTGCTCTTAAAAAGTCACCAATCTTTGGGATTTTTAATGACTTCAATTTGAGGAAAGTTTTTGCATTTTCTTTATTCACAGACAGAAATGATGTATATGATTTCCCTCACTTTATATGTGAAACATTTAAGTTCAGAAAAGAGAAATAATTCATTCAAGGTCACAGAGCCCGAGGGACAGGCTAACAGGACTGTCTTACTCCCACAGTGGTTGTGAAGGTCAGAGTGGCACGCACACCATGCTCCCTACGACAAACCCGACTTGACATGAATGCAAGCTGGCTGGGAAGGGAAGCAGCAGAGGTCTCAAGGCAAAACGCCAGCTTTGCACTTCTGTTGCTCAAAGCTTTAGTGTGACCTTGACAGGTAGCAGATTATGCCTGATCATCCGCATTAATCAGAAGGAAGAATGCACCTGATCTGTCTTACAAGAAGCTATTCATTTTTCCCAAATAAATACACTATGAAACACAGGAAATATAGAAGTGAGACACCAACGGGGCTTCCCAGTTGTCAATAATCTGCTGAGTGATCACTAATAGTAACAACGATATGTTTTATTAATATAAGTCAGAGAGTCTGTTTTATTTAGCATAACTCTGAGACGACTGCATATAATTTTTATTTTTTATTTGTTTTTAGCCATGCCGTGTGGCTAAAAATGTGGGATCTTGGTTCCCTGACCAGGCATTGAACTCGCACTCTATATTGGAAGTGCAAAGTCTTAACCACTGACTGCCAGCAAAGTCCCCAACTGCATGTGATTTTATTTAAACCTTTTAGAGAACTGATTAAATCATGGATGGTAATAACCTACTGACTAAATATATATAGTAATAGGGCTGATTTGAAAGATGTCTCCTCAAAGAAGTCTTCCTTTGACTAATAATGTCTGCAATTGGAATTAGAGCAAGATAGGCTTGAGTTTGAATCCTGGGTTTGTCATTTACTACTTAAGGCTGACAAATTATTTAAATTCTGAGTTTCCAATTCCTCATCTATTCCAAATGAACAAAAAAAACTGCACTTCTAGGGTTGATATGAAGTATCTAAGGACAGAGTGGGCTTCCCAGGTGGCGCTAGTGGTAAAGAGCCCACCTGTCAGTGTGGGAGACATGAGAGACATAGGTTCAATCCCTAGATCCAGAAGATCCCGTGGAGGAGGTCATGGCAACCTGTTCCATTATTCCTGCCTGGAGAGTCCCATGGACAGAGGAGCCTGGTGGGCTACAGTCCCTAGGGTCGTAAAGAGTCAGACATGACCAAAGCAACTTAGCCACGTGCCAGCACATAGTATTTAGTTCATTCTCCCCATAAAGTCTTCCCTTTCTCCACTGTCTATAAAACTGGATTAGCCAAACAATTCCTACCCCACAGAGCTGATAACCTATCTCAAGGCTCTGAGCACGTGAAGGCCTACAAACCACGTTAAATGAAAGGACGGGAGTGGAGCAGCCTTTCCTCCCTGCACCTGGACTGATGCTGGTCCAGGGATGCCTCCTCTGGCGGCTGCCATGGGGCAGCATGGAGCACAGACTGGCACGTGAGGGTGAGCGGGATTCCAGCCCTTTCTTATTTCATCAGAACTAACGTCCTGTAAAATGAACAATCTACACACCCCTCTAGGACCTTGATTTGAATTCTTACCTTAGCACTTTCTACGCCTATAATCATAGTGGCTGTATTCATGACTTACTGTCCCTCCTTAACAAGACAACAGCATAATGCATTTGGCACAGTAATGGGCAAAGAGGATCAGTAAATGAAAGATGCTCTCTCACTCCCTCGTCTGTGAGCTCCCGCTGTCACAGTTTTATTGCTGCAGGGGCTAATACAGACTTTGGGATGGGTGGGCAGTTCCGTTTTGGATGTACTCTTTGGTTCAGTCAACTTGACTATTTCATCAACCACAACTTGAGAATCATGGTATTTGCCATATAATGTACTAGGAAATATTATCAGCACATCTCTATAAAATCAAGGATTAGGTTGGGGAAAAAAGTAAAAGCCTCTCTAATCTTTCTTAAAAATTAAAATTCAAGTTGTAAAAGTTGGTGGATGTTGGTAAAGCTTACTAAGCTATTCTGAATAGAATGAACATGGGTTAGACCTGGTTCGAGTATTAGTCATCAAGGACCAACCTAATCAAACACTCTGGGCCTCAGTTCCCTTCTGTGAAATGGGAGAATAGCAATTAAAAGCTTGTTTGGTGGCCAGGAGGATAAAACAAGAAAATACACACCAAATTACTTAGTGTGTGGTCTGGTTCTTAAGTGGCAATCAATAAAGAGAGGCTTCTGAGATGTGCCCACATTATCAATATAGTTTTCCCATCTAATAAGTCTTGCCCTTTTCCTCCTTTTAACTTCTTGGGATAGTTAAAAAACCTCCTAGTTTCTACCAAGCAAAACTTAGACTGGCAAGACTGAAAGGACAGTGTCTCATTAGCGCCACCTAGCAGCCTCCCACAGCTACAACAGGGCAAAAAAGCTAGGTTTTAATTTACAAAAGGAGTGATCCAACCAGTCCATTCTAAAGGAGACTAGCCCTGGGATTTCTTTGGAAGGAATGATGCTAAAGTTGAAGCTCTGGTACTTTGGCCACCTCATGCAAAGAGTTGACTCATTGGAAAAGACTCTGATGCTGGGAGGGATTGGGGGCAGGAGGAGAAGGGGATGACAGAGGATGAGATGGCTGGATAGTATCACTGACTTGATGGATGCAAGTCTGGGTGAACTCTGGGAGTTGTTGATGGACAGGGAGGCCTGGTGTGCTGCGATTCATGGGGTTGCAAAGAGTCAGACACGACTGAGTGAATGAACTGAACTGATCATTTAAGGAGGCTCATTCTTGAAAGGTAAAAACAGTAGCAAGTGAAAAGCAAGAGTGATGTCAATATGGTATCATAAAGCTAAACAAGGATACAGAAATATATCAGCAATGACCAGACTGCCTCTCTCCTGATCTTCAGAAGAAGCAAGAAACTTCTAATGGAGATGTTCAGGATTAAGTTAAACGTATCCTCCCTCATAGATTGAAGGCAGGAGAAGGGGACGACAGAGATGGTTGGATGGCATACCGACTCAATGGACGTGAGTTTCAGCAAGCTCCAGGAGATGGTGAAAGACAGGGAAGCCTGGCGTGCTGCAGTCCCTGGGGTCACAAAGGGTTGGACACAACTCAGCGACTAAGCAATGACAACAACAACAAATCCTCTTTTGTCTCTGCCTGTGACAGCTGAGTCTGGCCTGTATTCTTTCCTCACTTGGGGGTGTATATGCAAATTGCTTTATGACCCTGAAACTGGAAAGCTGGGTTTGAAGGCAGGGGTAGAGTCTCTTATTTTAGAGGAGGAATAATGAAGGAAGCCAAGTCCAGTAAATTGCAAGGATGGAAGTAGGATTCAAAACTCAGATTTGATTTATTCATGCATGTGACCCACAGGTATCGGTGCCTCCCCTGGGCTGCTACTCTGTCAGATACTGAAAACTCAGGAGAAACCCAGTCCCCACTGCATGGTCCTTATCATGGAGTGAGAAAGCCAGATGCAATTGCTTCGATCAGGAGAGAGGAGATTACGATGAACCTAAAACTCAGATGTCACACCGCAAAGTCTTATTTTTCATTCACGCCATGTGACCAGCAGGGGTTGCTGGCTGGGGCTCTTCTTTCCTTCATCCAGGATCCAGACGGATAGAGTAATCCTCATCTAGAACTTCACAGACCCTTTACTGAAGGAAAAGGAAGCCCTGGAAGATCTCTTTCCGGCAGCTATATGCTTTGGCCTGGGAATGACATCTATCACTTGAATTCACACATCGCTGGCCAAAACTAGTCCCACCCAAGCCCAGGGAAGAAACTACAGTTCTACCTCATTCAAGAAAAGCAGAGAGACAGAAATATCTGATAAGCAGCACAAACAACTCCCACACTAATCAAATAATCACACACTCTAATGAACATATAATTACAAGCTGAGATAATAACTTTGAAAGAAGCGAATAAAGGTCCTAGCCAAAACACAGTGGAGGAGGAGAAGGGCAAATTGCTTATCCTGGAGAAAGGAAAATTCAAGAAGACCATGAGATATACCTTTAAATATGGGATGAGTTGTCCTGGTAAAGGAGAAATGAACTTTACCTTTATAATTCCACTAAGCAGTCTAATCTATAAATGGAAAACTCATCTATCTGGTAGAATATAAGGCTGCCTACAGCGAGAGTGAACTTCCTGTTCCAGGAAATAACCAATCAGCATCTTCAGCAGGGGTGAAGACTAAAAATACTAACATGTGACAGAGCCTGAGTACAGATGTCTGCCAAGGCGGTTGCCTATCACCATCACTACTGCTGAAGGCAGACAACTGTAACACAGGCTCGTGCAGCCACATATGGCCGTCCAACGTGGGCTCCATAACAGGCACATGAAGAAACCCAGGTGAATCCTGTGTTTTAACACAGGAGGCTCTTCTCTCTCATCTGTTTTACTCTGTCATTTCTAATCTGCAGCCCAGCTGCTGTCCCACCCTCCAATCAACTTGCCAATTTTAAAAAGAGATCTCCACACTAGCAATAACACATCACAGCAAAAGAAGGACTGACTTTACAAAGCACATCCTCAAAGTACGTGCATCTCATGCAGAGGGCTCTCTGAGAAGGGCACGAACACTGACTGGCTCTGCTATGCATTAAGGCACAGACTGAACGTCTCACCTGTGTTCATCTGTCCTCTTGGCACTTTCAAATAGGTCATCTTGTCCCCACTTTACAGATGAGGAAGGAAATCAAGATAACTAACAGTTGAATGAACTGTCCATTGCCATAAAAACTGAGCTGGGATGAAAATTCAGTTGTTATCATACTCTCTTCTCTATCCCATGATGCTTTCCAGTATTAAATGGGCTCTCTTGAGAGAGTAAATATTTAATGTCTATGGACCTTTAAAACATTTCAAGAAACAGTTAGTGGAAGCTTCTTTCTCTCTCCAAAAATAAATTCTATTTTTGAGGAAATGATTTTTAAAGCAGATTAAAAGCTTATTTTAGCCATCCCTGGGGAATGAAGTATTATGAGCAAAATGGGTCAAGGATTATAGGAAAGACATGATTACAAATGACTTTTTTAAGTGAACATCTAGTGCTGTGACACACAGCAACGTGAGCGAGCACATGTGTGCTGCAGACCTACCTCTCTGACAATTCTAAAAGAGCATGCCACAAGGGTTTTAATTCCAAAGGCATCCTTGCGATTCTTTCAGCCCCTCAAGACAATCTCTGGAAATGTTCCTATATATTCAAGTGCATAGCTTAATTTGCTTACTTTAATCCAATAGCGAAGCTTGAATTTTAAAGTCATATCCCCCAAGTTTCACTACCAGATTAAAGAGACAGAGAGTGGTCAAGAGCATTATTACCAAAGGACATACTAACTGCAAAGCCAGAAGTTCTTACTGAGTTTTGAAGCAAGATAGTTGTGTTTTGTTTTTTTTTCCCTTTTGTGGACATAATAGTTTCTACCACCATTATGTTCTTCCTCCGTGCAAAATTCAGCTCAGATATGCTGAACCATGGGGAAATAAGCATGAAGAATTCTATGTCTTTTCATTGGAAAAAAAAAATCAAACCAAAACAACACAAGTGTTATCCTTGAGTCTGCAGCAAGAGATATTCCCCTTGTGACCCAGCAACCTGAGGAAATACATCACTGTTGATTAAAAAGAGGCTCTACTAGTGGCTTAGACAGTAAAGAATCTGTCTGCAAGGCAGAAGACCCGGGTTCACTCCTTCGGTTGGGAAGATCCCCTAGAGAAGGGAATGGCAACCCACTCTGGTATTCTTGCTTGGGAGATCCCATGGAGGAGCCTCAGTTCAGTTCAGTTCAGTTCAGTCGCTCAGTCGTGTCCGACTCTGCGACCCCATGAATCACAGCACGCCAGGCCTCCCTGTCCATCACCAACTCCCGGAGTTCACTCAGACTCACGTCCATTGAGTCCGTGATGCCATCCAGCCATCTCATCCTCGGTCGTCCCCTTCTTCATGTCAGGAAAAGTGTCCTGACATGTCGTGCCCCTAATCCCTCCCAGCATCAAAGTCTTTTCCAATGAGTCAACTCTTCGCATGAGGTGGCCAAAGTACTGGAGTTTCAGCTTCAGAATCATTCCTTCCAAAGAAATCCCTAGTGGGCTACAATCCATGGGGTCACAAAGAGTTGGAAATGACTAAGCGACTAACACCTTCACCTTCTAGCTATGGTCTACACTACACACTTAGAATCGCTACGTTAGCTCAAAAACGACTGCAATTTATATAAACAAGATCCAGCAAAAGGATTTAAAATCTGTCATTGGCTAGCATAACTCCTATCTTAAATTTTATTTACTTTGGAAATTTCAAACATACCAAATTGTAGAGATAATAGTGTAACGAATCGCCATGGACCCACTACTCAGTTTCAACAATTACTTTTGTCATCCTTTGTTTCATTTATCCCTACATTTCTTGGCTGTAATTCTTCAAAGTAAAGCCAAGATATATTCATTTCATTCATAAACACTTCAAGATATTTGTCTGACAAAATCTTAGAACTGTAACCATTTTCACATCTAAAAAAGATTTAAAATAACTACTTCTTCTTATTATTATTGACTTCACCGATTTTACCCTTTTTCCTAATATGTGTGAATATCCGAGTGTGTGTGTGTCTGTGTGTGTGTAGGAGAGCTTGTTGATGCCATCCCTACCCTGCAGCCATGGTAGGCGATTTCCTACAAGATGGCAGCCGCCCTCCTCGAGGTCAGTGATTCTGCTCCTCGGCCAGAGGGTCATCTCTGCTTGGCACCACTGGGAGGCACAGGGGAGTTCACGCAGACACCAGTGACAGGCAGAGGAATCAGCAGACAAATGCCCCAACTTCCCCAGACTGTGGTGGGACAATTCGAAGATGAGCGCGACACAGCTTCCCAGAGGGTCCCACGAGATGAATCTGCTCACCAACAGCCCCTTAATCAGCTTTTCTCCCTTTGTCTCAGCTGCTCTCCTTGCTCCCTCATGCTTCTTACTATCATCTCTCAAGTAAGCCACTACATTGAGAGTTTACTGGAATCCTTCGGGGTGAAAATTTTCAGATTGATATACTTGGCGGGGCTTCCCAGGTGGCGACAGTTGTGAAGGAGAACCCGCCTGACAGTGCAGGAGACATAGAGACGTGGGTTTGATCCCTGGGTTGGGAAGATCCCCTGGAGAAGGAGATGGCAGCCCACTCCAGTGTTCTTGCCTGGGAAATCCCTGGACAGAGAAGCCTGGTGGGCTACAGTACATAGAGTTGCAAAGAGCTGGACATGACTGATGCAATTTAGCACATATACTCAGACAGAAATGTCAATCTGACACTTTTCCTGACATGAAGAGAGACCCAGAGCTACTATATCTGCAACCAAGGGACTCCTATTGCATACTCTAAGGAGAATAAAGTGAGAAAC
This sequence comes from Aepyceros melampus, assembly GCA_006408695.1. Taxonomy (NCBI): domain Eukaryota; kingdom Metazoa; phylum Chordata; class Mammalia; order Artiodactyla; family Bovidae; genus Aepyceros; species Aepyceros melampus. The sequence continues at coordinate 193,729 of SJXQ01003806.1, read as the reverse complement.
TAGGAGCCTGTGAATAAGCTGACCATAAACTACGTGGCAACCCAAAGGCATCTCCTCTTGTTCTCTGAGAACAATTTAACTCTAGGACACTCTCCAAAGCACCAATTTTCAGCCAATGATCTTAGTCGAAGACTAAAAGAAAAGCTGAAAGAAAAACAGGTGACCTAAGACCATAATTTAACATCTGGTTTTTTTAAAAAAGATTATAACAGTGTATCTTTCCTTTGATGTCCAAGAACAGACCAGGTAAATAAATGGAGTCTCTTACAAAGCAATTTCCAAAAACTGCCAGGAGATGGCACCAATACTCTGTTCATTTGCTAAGAGTTTCTGGAACCAAAGTCCCTGGTGGCCCACACAGTAAAGAATTTGCCTCCAAATTGAGAGACTCAAGTTCAGTCCCTGGTTCAGGAAGATCCCCTGGAGAAGGGAATGGCAAGCTATTCCAGAATTCTTGCTGGGAGAATCCCTTGGACAATCCCTTGGACAGAGGAGCCTGTAGGGCTACAGTCCATGGGGTTGCAAAGAATCAGACACGGCTGAGCTACTCACACACACACACACACACACAGACACACACACACACAGTCACAAACTCCTCAATGAAAGCTCTGGGGAGACAGAGGCTTAAGCAAGGGGCTAAGGCTTGATATGAGTTTCCCTGGTGGCTCAGTGATAAAGAAGCTGCCTGCCAACACTGGAGACTGAGATTCGATCCCTGAGTCAGGAAGATCCCCTGAAGAACAGCAACCCACTCCAGTATTCTGGCCTGGGAAATTCCATGGACAGAGAAGGAGTTCAGCAGGCCACATTCCATGGGGTCATAGAGTCGGACATGACTTAGTGACTAAATAACAAGACCTGCTAAGACTATAATAATGCACCACCCTGAGACCTATTTGCCCTCAGCCACTCAAAACTTCTGTCTTTCGGCCTCCCAAAAGAAATCTGGTTATCCGGAGCTGACAGTCTCCACCTAGGAGGAGTTCAGACTGAAAGATGCTTTGTCTGGGCAGGCAATACGGCTGTCAACTGATTCTTAAGAGTACACTGAAGACCTTGTTGCAAAGTACAGTTTCAGCTCTCACTGGTTGCAGCTGGGATGAAATAAAGAAAGAAAGAAATCATGTATAAGCTTCAGGGGCTTTATACATGGGTTTTTTGAATAAGGGAGACAGAAGGCAGAGAGGGAAGTTTTTGACATTATGAAGTTTATGGCACTGTTCTTCATGTAAAACTGTTTCATTCTGACTACAAACAAACAAACACACTCAAAAATTTCAGGAGCCCAACATGAAACTGATTTTTCTAAACCTGGCTTCAGTCCATTCATGTGCTCAGTCACTCAGTCATATCTGACTCTTTGTGACCCCATGGACTGTAGCCTGCCAGGCTCCTCTGCTCATGGGATTTTCCAGGCAAGATACTAGAGTGACTGTTATTGCCTTCTCCAAGAAATCTTCAAGACCCAGAGATCAAACCTGCACCTCCTGCACTGGCAGGCAGTGATTCTTTAGCACTGAGCCACCTAATCCAAATAAAGGTTGTCTTACGTTTATAGTGCTTTGCAGTTCCTAGAGAATGGTCACAATCCTTTTCTCGTTTGTTCTCAGCAGTACTTCTGTGAAGAACACTTAAGTCCTCACTGTACAGGTATGGAAGAAACTGCACGGCAGCCAAATGCCCGGTCAACATAAGTGTACGAAATATCCACAGAGTTCTTTGGCCAAAACAAGATTAAAAATTAGTCTGATCACAGATAATTATTTGAAAGATAGAAGGGTATGTTATTTGGGTTCTTTAGCAAGTTATCAATTTGCTTGTTGCAGAGTGAGCAGAAAGGGAAAGAAAGGACTGAAAATGTACTGCTTGCTTTGCCGGAGGCAATCTACGGATGGTAAATCTAGAGGTCCAAGTTAGACCTAGACTGACTGGGTTATCGACAAAATGTCCATCTTTCCAGGTATAAACAAAAACCATCAGGTATAGAAAATAACTGGTCTTTATGTTTCAAATAAGGAGATACCTAAAATCACTGCTTAATTTTTTCTATATTGTTATAACACCTATTATTAGTGATGATCCTTTGTCTATACTGTCTTTATCTTCATTTAACTTGGAAAAAAAATTACTTCATTGTACTAATACCCTCAATAAAGTTTCCAAACAACAAAGTACTTAACATTCTAAAAATCTGCCACTTCAAAAAAATAACATCTCAGTTAACAAGTCTTAAAATATTCTCTACTGTACAAAGCTGGAACATTCCATATAAAAGTTGAGATTAGTACAACTAAACCCATTCCTGGGGCTTCCTCATGGTTCAGACACTAAAGAATCTGCCTGCAATGCAGAAGACCCGCATTCGATTCCTGTGTTAGGAAGATCCCCTGGAGAAGGGCATGGCTACACACTCCAGTATTCTTGCTTGGAGAATTCCATGGACAGAGGAGCCTGGTAGGCTACAGTCCCCAGTCCATGTGGTCACAAAAAGTCAGACACGACTGAGTGACTAACACTTTCACACCCATACCTACAATTTAAGGAAGGACTAGGGAGTTGGTAGAGAACCCTCCTGAGAATGCAGGATTTTTAAGAGATGCAGGTTCGATCCCAGGGTTGGGAAGATCCCGTGGAGTAGGAAATGGAAACCCACTTCAGTATTCTTGCATGGACAATTCCATGGACAGAGGAGCTTGATGGGCTACAGTCCACAGGATTATTTAGAGTTGGACACAACTGAAGTGATTTAGCGCACATGCACAGGGAATTAAATGTGTTTCCAAGGAAAACAGACATGGAAAAAAGTCCTGCCAGCCTAATAAAGAGCAGAATCTGAGCCACAATTTTCTCCCTGTAATTAGTTCCAGTATCTAGATAAAAACATACTTTATTGTTTGAGCTTGAAAATGTTCACATCAAGAGAAGTTAGACTGGAAAAACATCTAGTCAAAAAACCCTGTGCAGAGGTGGAAATCTGCAGTTTAAAAGCATGAGTACTCATTTAAAAGACAGTCAAATTGTTGTGGTGTTTTAAAGTCCAGGGCGGCACAATTAAAGAAAAAAAAAGTTAAAAACAGTCAAAAAAAGAGTCTTTTCATGCTGACAAGTCAAAGTGATACTTTGAAAGATGACTTCTTTCTCCTACTTTTCCTCCAACCATCAAAAAGCACCAAGAGTCAGTGGTATGAGGATGAAAAGGGAAATTCAATATTCTAGCCTCAGAGATTATAAACTAAAATGGTGGCTAAGAGACATATAAAAGGGCTTGGTTTTTGTTTTTGTTTTCTATTAAAAAAACTTTACACTGTTGAAGGATGTTCTTTGAACCAGTTACCAACTTGGTAACTCGTGGACTCCAGGGATGAAGTTGAAACTGTGTCTGTGTGCCGTGCACAAAGAGTGAGAATGAATCACAGATTACTGAGCTCAGAGCTTATCTAAGGCTCCGCAGTGCAACTGTCATGGGACTGAGCATGTTCCTGAGGCCCTGGGCAAAGGTGACGCAGCCCAGCACCTGCAGAGGCGCTGGCCGAGCCCTCAGTCCTGACCCTCAGCCCAGGGCTCTCTCCCCGCATGCCGGGGCCACTAGCCCAGCAGGGGGAAAATCCTGGTCCCCATGCCCCACCCCAGAAGGACTGAAACACACTAAGGAGATGTGTGTGCTTTAAACCAGCCATTTTTAAAAACGCTTATTAAAAAATGGAGACTGTCTGCTCCCTCTCTCAATTTCAAAGCAGAAAGTTTAACTACATGGACTCAAGAAAGGCAGAGCTGGCAGGTTAGAGGAAGAGGTTCACTGCACCTGTGATTCTCTCAAACCTTGAAGAGCTTAAGATTAGCCATCCCTCAAATCAGGAAAGATTTAACTTTGGTGGGACTTTTAGAAACAGGACAGTAACCCCACTGTTTCTGGGTTTCAGAAACAGTGTTTCTTACTGATGACTCCCCAGTGTCCACGTGCTGTTTGCGGCAATTCTTCTGAAATGGTGGAATGTCATACAACCACTGATAAAGTTCCTAGCTTTAAGGTCAACAGAGTATACGGAAGAGAAATATACCTTAAGAGAGAGGGTGGATGATGTGATGGAGAGATGATGCCTCTAGAATATAGAAAAACTTGAATGTGAACCCTAGCTTTGTGACGTCTGGATAAGTACAGATGAGACCAGGACATCTCTCATGCCTCACAACTGGGGGACTCATTTACATCTCCACCCTCCAAGTTATTCAATTTGCTTTGAGTGAAAAAGATACTTTTCATAGACTCCTGCCAATTATTTTCAATGCCCTCTATCTCTCTCTACCCATCAGACAGTGGTTGGTTTCTGTCTTCTACTTAATCTTAAACTTGAGGAACCCAATTGCGTAATCAATGGAAATCCTTAAAGTGCTCTGTACACACTCACCCTCGGACTCGGGAGCCCATATGTGGGTCCGTGAGCATCCAGTGTGGGGCTGACTGGCAGCCGAGCAACACACCTGTGGCAATGGGCACAATGACAGCTCAGTCCATGAAATCAAAATCACGCCATTTAGACAGAAGTGTACAGTTTCCAAAGCTATCAACTTACTGCCCAGGAGGTGAATTCAGGTGCGATGAGATTTAATACAGACACCCATATTCATACTGTGTCCCTTCCAAAACTTCAGTGAAATCAGGTTTCAGTGAAGTGGGGAAAAGACTAAATGACAAGCATTCTTTTAAAAGATGATGCCAGCTTGAGAAAGGTCCTTAAAGAGGTCATTAAAACCCAAGTGTGATATGACTGTGAGATGCAGATATCTCATTTTAAGGTCGTTACAAAAAGGACATGTGTGCACTGATCCAAGTCTTGCCACAAGACGTTCACCTTTCAGATGAATAACTCCATAATTTCATTTTACAAGGGGGAAGAGGTGGTCTGGGGAGAAACCCTCCAGCAAAACCAAAGGACATTCTCCATGTTTCCACTAGAGGGCACGTCTTCCTAATTTTTCTTTAAGGTTGTTGGCCAGGCTTCAAGCCGAAGGATAGATAGAAGAAAAGCCTGAAGGTTGGATTACATTTTAAGAATTCATACCTGATTGTACTGACATGCTTCCAGAGTGAGTCCCAGATGGATCTGGGTTTCAGAAACAGTGTTCCTTACTGATGACTCCCCAGTGTCCACGTGCTGCTTGTGGCAATTCTTTTGAATGGTGGAATGTCATAAAACCACTGATAAATTTCCACAGCTTTAAGATCAACAGGGTGTATGGAAGAGAAAGATACCTTAAGAGATAGGGTGGATGATGTGATGGAGAGATGATGATTTTAGGATACAGAAGAACTTGAATGTGAACCCTAGCTTTGTGACGTCTGGATAAAAGTATGGAACTTCTTGAGATTTTAGTTTCCTCGTTAAAAAAAAAATGAAGATATTGCCTCTTTCACAAGGTTATTGTAAGACTTGCCTGCAATAGTTACATAAAGCTCCCAATACAGTTTCTGGAACTTTGCAGATGCTGATAAATTGTAATTTTCTTTTAAAAATAGCATTCTGTTCACATTTCTCTGGGTCAATTAAAATTACTGACTTTTAATTTGCTATTTGGGCATGAGATTTTTTTTTTTTTTTTAGGAAATGTTCCAGTATTTGCCTATTTATTAACCATCTCTCTCTCTCTATTTATTTATTTATTTTTGTTTCCCCATGTTTGTCATGTAATGTGGGTTGAATGAATCAAAGCTCATAACAACTCTGCCAACTTTTAAAGGACAGAAAAGCATTTTAAAGGAAAAGTTAGTGCAATGTACCTGGTTGACAGGAGTGACGGATGGAGAGAAATGAGAGAAACAGAGAAAGACAGTGCACTGGTGGCTCCGTGAGTCAAGAATCCACCTGCAATGCGGGGACACAGGAAACGTGGGTTTGATCTCTGGGTCGGGAAGATACCCTGGAGGAGAAAATGGCAACCCAGTCTAGTACTCTTGGCTGAAAAATCCCATGGATAGAGGGAGCCTAGCGTGCTACAGTCCAAAGAGTTGCAAAGAGTCAGACACAACTGAGCAACTAACCACAAACCCACTGATTTTTATGGTCGTTTCATTTAACACTGTCTTTTTTGTTCTCTGTGAGTTTGGTATATGAACAAAAATGTAGTGAAATCCTTGACCCTGAATAGATTCTGTCTTATAACCACAGTGGTGCTCTAATGACCACAAAGAAAAGTTATCTGGAGAAATTTACTAAAACAGACTGTTGGGCCTCGGCCACCATGGTTTCTGAGTCAGTGGTTCTGGTGGAGACCCCAGAAGGTGCATTTCTAACCATTCCCAGGTGATGCTGATGCTGCTGGTCCTGGATCACACTTTCAGACTTGGTTTAGCAAAGCCACAAAATTTACAATCCAACTGCAAGAAAGAACATGGAATCAGCTTAAGAAACCTAGGCACTAGTCCTGATCTTCCCTTAACTCACCATATGGGAAGGAAGGTTCAGTACCTGTCACCTCCAATTTGCTTACCTGGAAAGAAGAACCATGTCTCTCTACCAATGAGATCAAATGAAGGTTAAAAGAAGAAATGAGTAAATTCAAACTCTGAAAAATTGGAAACCACTCTGGAAGAACAACATCAGGGATCAACAATTCAAGCAGCCTATGAGTTCATCTGAGATGACAACCTGACTTCCCAGGTGGCTCTAGTGGTAAAAAAAAAAACCCACCTGCCAACGCAGGAGACATAAAAAGCATGGGTTCAATCCCTGGGAAGATCCCCTGGAGGAGGAAATGGCAACTTACTCCAGTATTCTTGCCTGGAAAATCCCATGGGCAGAGGAACCTGGTAGGCTGCAGTCCCTGTAGTTGCAAAGGAGTGGGACATGACTCAGCACGCAGGCACACCAACCTGACTGCATCAGGGAATGCCCAGATTGGGGGTCTGCAAGATGTTTTTGGAAGAGATCGGCATGTGAACTGGTAGTCTCAGCAAAGTAGATGGCCCTCCCCAATGTGGGAGGGCAGCATCCAATCTGTTCAGGGCCTGAATAGAACAAAAAGGTGAAGGAAGGAAGAAGTCAGCCCTTTTACCTGCCTCACTTCTTGAGCCAGGACATCTTGTCTTCCTTCTCCCATCCTCAGGCTGAAATTTACTCCATTAGCTCTCCCCTAGTTCCAGGCCTTCAGACTCAGACTCACACTGAGTTACAGCTCCAGCTTTCCTGGTCTCCAGCTTGCAGTCAGCAGATAGAGAGAATTCTCAGCCTCCATAATTACAGGAGCCAATTCCTAATAATAAATCTGGTTTTATATCCTGTTGGTTCTGTTTCTTGGAGAACTCTAATACACAGCCATTACTTTAAAGATTTCTTTAAAAGATTGAAAAGTCAGAGTCCTAGGTTTTAGCCTGGGTTCTGCCTCTGACTTACCCTGGACACACACTTGACCTCTCTGGGTCATAGTTTACCATCCAACAGAAGGTATAGAGAGATAAGATGGTTTCTAAGGTCTTTTTGAATGTAAAAATGCTATGGTCCTAGATGAGAACTCGAGCAGGGACTGGGGCTGGGAGCAGGTAGGTAGGTCTCAATCTAGGGAACAGCATCTCCCCACCCAGAGCTGAGGGCAAGCTCTTTTATTCCGTCTGCATGAATCTACCCAGCAGTAACCTGAGGGCCACATATAAGCATCGCCCACACTTCAGTACAGATCAGTCCCAGAACCTAAGGGTGCCACAGCCCTGCTAGCTCTCAGCATGAGCTCTCAAACATTCCAAACCAAGCTCCATATTGGCTATCATTACTGCAAACAGTACACTGGTCATCATTAGACCACCAGAGCCCTAATGCCATCCATTCGGTTGACAAATGCTTACGATTCTGGCTCTAAAATGTCTGCTGTATCATGCTTTCCCCACATATCCCATAAGCTTAGGCTCTCCTGTCCCTCACAAGGACAGTGGTAACACCTCTTAATTGGACTCCACTCGTCTCCATCATCTCTCAGCACATGCAGCCAAAAGGAGCTCCTTCCAGGGTAGCTCTGACCACTCACATGCTCAAAACCCTAGAGGGTGACCACTGTCCCTGCAGCCAAGGCCCCCCACATTCTGAGGCCAACCTCCATTGCAACCTGCATCCTACTGCTTCTTATGCTCAGTGGCTCCAGCCCCAAAGTGGATCCCTCAAACTCTACTGGTCCCCTAAACATGTCCTTGTTTTCCAGCTCTCAAACCTTTATTCATTCTCTCTTTAGGGCCTGCCGACCTTGCCTTGGATCCATACAGTCAAAGTTATGGTTTTTCCAGTAGTCATGTAGGCATGTGAGAGTTGGACCATAAAGAAGGCTGAGCACTGAAGAGTTGATGCTTTCAATCTGTGTGCTGGAGAAGACTCTTGAGAGTCCCTTGGACAGCAAGGCGATCAAACCAGTCAATCTTAATGGAAATCAACCCTGAATATTCATTAGAAGGACTGATGCTGAAGCTCCAATACTTTGGCCACCTGATGCAAAGAGCCGACTCACTGGAAAAGACCCTAATGCTGGGCAGGAAGAGAAAGGAGCAACAGAGGATGAGACAGTTGGATGGCACCACCAACTCAATGGACACGAGTTTGAGCAAACTCCAAGAGGTAGTGAAGGACAGGGAAACCTAGAGTGCTGCAGTCCATGGGGTCGCAAAGAGTCGAACACGACTTAGCAACTGAACAACGACAACATCCTTGCCTATAGAAACTTCACCAACTCCATCTAAAAGTTTTTGCCTCCTAACCTTCACAGTCACACATATGATTTCCTTTCTTTCTTTGTACAATCTTTTGATTACTCTGTTTTATGAGATTTATGTGGCAACCATCATTCCCAAATTTCACACAAGACCATAAGTTTGTTGAGGACTCACTCATATCCACCTGAGTCCTGTGCTTAGGCTACTGACATCTAGAAATAGTCCAGCCTGATACAGAATGTCTCACTGTGATATAAAACAGCTCATACACAACTGGTAAATAGTGAAATTGTATCAGCACAATAAAGTTAGTGTTAGTTCACATGCAATTTTCCAAGAACATTAATATTTTGCAGAACCAAGGAACAGCCAAACAGAACATGCTCAAATACAGCAGACTGTATCAATCCACGGAGCTTCTGAACTCAAATTGACATGTGACTGTCATGGAAATACTTTTCATTGTTTTCTATAATGTTAGTATATTTTATCTTTGTCTACAAAATTCAACGTTTATTCTTTTTTCTAAAACCCTTTTCATAAAGCCACCTTCAACTTTTTTTTCAAAGGTTAAACTCATACTAGAGTGATTTTTTTTTTCTTTCTTTTTTCAGTATTGCTATAGCTTTCATTAACTTCTTGGTTACAAGGTCAAATAGGTTTGGGGTGATCTGCTCCTAACCTTGTTTTTCCTATAAACCCTGTTTTCAGAATGCAACTTCAGAGAGCATGAGGATTTCACGGACTGTGTACACCGTACGGTTACATAAATGCCTAGAGTATTACTCAACCAGGGACAGAAGTTCAGTCGGCTGGTCGGAGGATAGGAATGTTTTACCAAGTCCCTCAGTACAAGTCCCTTGGGTGTCAATGGTTCAGGCCAGCTGCGGATGACCTGCTAATCAGAGAGGTGGGAGTGGCACTCTTCTGCCGGAACCTGGGCATGAAGATACTCTTGCGGGCAACAGAGCTGACCTGCACTGACACTAGAGCACGAGTGACTCACACTTTTCCTGGAGAGCTGAGCATGTCTGAAGACGGCTGGTGCCAGAGATCCCCAGGTTTCTGAATGGGGAGAGGACACCTCAGGGCAAAGGCATAGAAAGTGGGAAGGGAAAGGGCGATAAAAAGAGAGGTGGGAATCAATGTTTAGCAGGGGTCTGCTACAAACCAGACATACGTACTTCTACACAAAATCTTTCAGTCTGACATTCGATCCTCAAATCGCAAACAGAAAGTCAGGTTCAGGGCTTAACGGTGTGGTGCAGAGACTAACACAAAGTTGCCTGAGCCCCACGTACGGGCTTTTCACGGCAACAGTGGCTACCAAACGGCGCGCCTCCAGCTCCTCTTAGGTTCCATGGTGAGTGAGGGTGGAGGCGGGTGGCACGTAAGGAGACGCTGCATGTGCCAGGGATGGGCAGTCCCTGGGCTTCCCAGCCCTACCTGAACCGCTTCTATGTGTTCACATATTGGGCTTCCTCTGATGCTTCTATGTGAAGTAAGAGTCCTACGGTTTTAAAAGGGAGAAACAAAAAGCATTGAAAATCATTGCATCCTATCAAGCTGGCTATTTCCCAATTCTGCCTGAGGCTGGCCTTCAGCAGGAAGTAAATCAGTTGCTTACAAAAGATCTAGTCTATACAGAATGCTGTTGCGGGGTGGGGGCAGAGGGGTCCCTCAAATTCCCTGCTCTAATCAATCCAAAGCTCCAGAAAGACTTCACTTTATGCCAACTTTACTCGCTCATTTGACTCTCGCTCCCCATTTCCAGTGTTCCAGGCAGGCTGGGGGCTGGCAGTAGGGCAGGAGCCTGGAACATGGATGCTCACGTCAGCACCCTGGGGAGAAGCCAGGATCTGAAGCCCTGGGGCCCAGTCTGAGGGAGTCCGAGCAGGACACCCAGGCCCAGCCCTGGTGCTCCCTAAGAGAGGCCGATTCACAGCCCCCAAGAGAGCTGGGAGGACAGGCTGTTCTTTAATGTTCTTTCTGACTAAAAGGAGTGATTGTGTCTGAGCTGAGGGAAGGAGGAGGAGAGGTTTTAAGAGTAAGTTTGTAGCAAGCAAATGGACATAATGGATGGAAGGCTAACGGGTGCCACTGGGTATACACTGCAGGCTCCAAGGACACACGCAGAGGCAAACACAGACCTTTGGGATGGGCTGTTTCTCTAAAACTCATGAATACTAAGGAACAGATGGGAAAAAAGAAAGCGAAGACGTGATGAGTACTGATGCGACTGAAGCAGCATGGAACAGAGCACATCTATCTTTAATTCCCCTCAAGACAACAATGCCTAAAGCAGAAGTTTGTTTCAGATCTTTTCAAGGACCTCTCCAAGTCCTGTGGGCTCTGCCGGTGGCTCAGTGGTAAAGAGTCCGCCTGCCTGTGCAGGAGACTCAGATTTGATCCCTAGGTCGAGATCCCCCTCCAGTATTCTTGCCTGGAGAATCTCATGGACAGAGCAGCCTGGTGGGCTACAGTCCTGGGGTCGCAGAGAGACTTAGCGACTAAGCAGCAACACCACTCCAAGTCCAGTGGTGAAGCTCCGAGTTTCAGGGAAAGGATGTGTGGAGGAGTTTCTTTCAAGTGGTTAGAAAGAAAAGAACAGGTGCCGGATTTACAGCCAGTCTCTGGATGATGCCTGATTTGTCACCTTCTGATACTGATTCTCGCTTCAGACAGATGGCAAGTGACTGCAGATGAAAGCACACAGGCCTTGGTGACTTCAACCAACGCTTCCCCAGCATCCTGCCCTCCTGCCTGCAAAGGTCCATCCTCTTCCCCTGTGGGGCAGCTCAGCAGGCCTCAACTGTGCACGCCTGCAGGTACCACCCCCAGGGTACCTATGCTGCAGCCCTGCCACCTGTTTTCCATTCCCAGAATCTATTTAAAACACACACACACTGAGGAGTGTGCCATGATGCCCCCTTCAAATAACAATGTCCCTGTCACTGATGTGAAAACTCTCCTTGATGCTGCTGCCTTCCAGATATTGCTAATGCCTGCATCCAACCACTGCTGGCCTTTTAATAACAGAGCTCATTTAGTGAACATCTACTTTGAGACGAGGATTTTTAATGTATTACCGTTCATCTTTATGCTGCCACTGAGTGGTTATGAAGAAATGGAAACTTGTGAGGTTAAATAATTGCCCAAGGTCACATGGTCTGTGGATCTGATCTTTGAACCCAGGTGTCTGATTCAGAAGAGAGTTGACCTGGGAATTCTCTGGCAGTCCAGCAGTTAGAACTCTGTGCTTCCACTGAGGCACGGGGCATTGGTTCATTCCTTGTCAGGGGGCATAGGAGCCCTACATGCTGAGTGGTGTCACCAAATTCATATATATAATAAAATTTCGTAAAAAGAGGAAGACAGTTGACTTATAAACATCTCACACAGGTCAGTGGGAACGACTAACCACATCCCATTTCCCCCCATTTCCCTCTTTTCTTAAGCTCCTTCTCACAACTCCAGGGGTATGACAAGGGAACTAACGCTTTCAAACTGAGGGGGTGCAGAAATGAAAGAAGCTGGGAAGTCTAGGGGCAGCCCGGGAGAACTGAACCTAGGGACAGATATTCAGGCCTGGATTTTCTCTTTTCCCTCTCCTCTTGCCTGAAATTTTACCTATTAGGTTCATTTTCACAATCAAAAAGAGAACATGGAAACTGCTTCTTGGACATTAAGGTACTAATTACCATTTCCTCCTTAGTTTATAAAAGTGTTCAATAGAAGTGAGACATTCCCAGGCAGTGGAGACCACCTGCCTGGCTGGAATGGGAGATCGAATCAGAGCACATACTGTGGTTTATGCTAGAAGGCCCTGAGGACTGGCATCAGAGACAGGGAGGCCTCCCAAGGCCAGGCTGGGGAAATGACGCTCCAGTTGCAAAACTGCTCCTCCTCCTCCCTCCTATACGGACTCCTACCCACAGCTCAGTTAGGAAGACAAGTTTTAGGGCTCAGCTGATGACTGAATTAAAATGGCACCGGTGAACCAAAGCATTCTTTTTTTTTTTCCACAAGGAAATATGTGATCTGATTGCAAACAAACAAACAAACAGATCTTCATCATATTCCTAAATGTGAGGCTACCAAGAGACATTATTCCCAGAAGCTAATTACATGAGCACAAACAAGCTTAACAGAATCAACCCAAAGGAAAATGGGGAGTGAGGGAATCTGCTTCAATTCCTTACTCCTACAGAAGTTGTTTCTGAATGTGGTTGAAGAGGAGAGCCTGTGAAACCCTGGAGAGTGTCTCTTACTGTTTCACTTTAATTATCCGTTTCTCCTCAAAATAAGATACAATAAAAGTAATATTAGTTCATTTCAGACCCCAATTTTTATAGCCATGGTGAGACAGAATTCATTATTAAAACTAGATCTTGCCGACTAACTTTATTATTTTTGTGCTTTTTAAACATTTACCTGGAAGTTATTCAACAGACACAAGAGCAAATGTAAATCACTGGTTTTGTGAAGTGTGAAGTCCAATATCAAGTAACTAGGAGGGAGTGTGAGATCAGAAGGATGGAGAGGACCGGAAAAGGAAAGAGCCTGATGTATTCTCACTGAGCTGGTGATGCTCCCTGCAGCCACTGGCAGACCATTTTATCTTTCATGGTTTTGCTTCTCTGTGTGCAAACGAGAAGGAAGCATTCATCACTCACATTCATCCATCACAAAAGTTCCAGGGTCCTTAGAGCGTCTAGTCTCACCACTTCATTTTCCAGATGACAACACTTAGAGATGAGAAAGCCAAAGCTATGCTGCCTATGGTTAAAATCCACAAAGCTAGTGAGTGTCGGTGCTTTGACCAGATCAAGGTCTCCTATTTCTTAGACCAGCACTGACATGCTGGTGTAAGAGTCAAGTTCGACCATACAGAAGTGCTGAGAAGGGCTGTAAATGCACAAGCCTAAATCCTTTAGAGGACAGCCTAATCATCACACTAATACCCGTCATCAGTTAGCATACAGTTTCCCTAGTTTCTCCTAAACAGATATGACAGAAGGTTACAATATGATAAAAGTCATTTTTGATACACTTAGAAGCCACTCTAGTATTCAAAAGTTAACTGGCATTTTTAAAACATTATTGTTACACTGAATATCCTGAGTTCTCTATTTATAGGCAGATGTAACCAGACACATTCAAATTTTTTTAAATAAATCAAGATCACCTGCAAAGAAATTGTTTAGAAAAGATTTAGTTTTCATTAATGCCATACAAAAATGAATCCAATCTGCTTTAAAAATATTGAGGCTGATAATAAATGTCTGATAATCTCTAAAATGAGTTGTAGCTGGAGGATTCCTAAGTGGGTATAATCACAGTTTAACAAAATGCATCTCTCCAAGATAAAGAGTACTCTTCTGGCTGAAAGCTGAAGGGACAGAAAAAGGTAACCCATGGCTGGTTTGGCCTTCAAGATTCACATATCTGTACACAAAAGGTTAATTTCAAAAGTTCAATACTTTTGCCAATCCATTTTATTCAAATCCATTTCTGCTTTTAAAGGGGACGGGGGAGCCTGGTGGGCTGCCTCTATGGGGTCACACAGAGTCAGACATGACTGAAGTGATTTAGTAGTAGCAGCAACATTAAAAGATGCTCAGTTGCATCTGACTCTCTGCAACCTCATGGACCATAGCCTGCCAGGCTCCTCTGTCCATAGCATTATGCCAGTAAGAATACTGGAGCGGGTGGCCATGCCCTTCTCCAGGGGATCTTCCCGACCCAGGGACCAAACCTGGGTCTCCTGCATTGGTAGGTGGATTCTTTATCACTGAACCACCTGGGAAACCAGAATTTAAAAGGGCGAGAAAGTGTAACAGTCACAGAAGTAATCACTGACTCCTATGTTAAAGCATAACAAAAATATTTCTACTAGAAGGACATCTCACAGATAACCTAATGACCTTTAGGGCGGAAAGCCCTGGGAGGTACACAGAAGAAAGTCCATCCAAACATTCTTCCTCCCAATCTTCACCTTGTTTCAAGGAGCAACTTAAAATATTACATCCTCTGAGCAGCCTTCTTTGATTCCCTCTAGTTACTACCATGTGCTGCCCCCAGCTTATCCCTGAATACACTCTGCTTACTTATCCAGCTCCCAATTAGAATGTCAGCTCCTGAGGGTAGGGGCTGGTGGTGTTCTGGCCTATTCCCTTCATTTCTAGTGCCCAGCACAGTAACTGGCCAGAGCAAACATCCAACTGCCTATTGCATGAATGGAAACAATGAATGGGGGGGAACAGAGGCTTGGATGAATATGTGTGGGGGGAATGCAATTCATTTCAGACGAATTCTCTTGCCAGGCAAGTGAAAACACAGAGCGTAGAAGAGACCTCGGAGATCATCTGGCCCAACCCCCTCATTTTCCAGAAGCCAAGTAATCCTGGTATGATACTACATGAAATACAAGTGAATATTTCAGAAAACATGTAAAAGAATATTAGGAGAAGCAAACAATCTAATAAACCAAGATACCAGCCCACACAATCTACAAGCAGAATTTAAATGATCAAAATGTTCACAGCACTAATTTTATTTGGCTTCTCATCAGGCCTTCCAAAGTGTCCACTTATTACCCAGCAGTGTCAAGTCTCCCTCATTCAGGCTCAATTACTTAGTATGTAGATCAGGCAAGATTCTCCCTTCCTCTCCTGCCTGTGTTTCTCCAGCTTTTCAATGCTCATTAGCACCTCCAACAGAAGGCTGAGGAAATGAAACTCCAATTTATCAATGTCAACTGTTGAACCAGCAAATTGCTGGTTCCCGCCCCCACATGGAAGTGTTTGGACAATTCTGAATCAACAAGATGTTGGCAGCTGTGTTCCTATGGTTCAGTAATTGCATTGTTTCCTACTGTGCTTTACGGGTTGTGAAATGAATTTATTAAATAATCTACACAAAGCGAACATGGTGTGGGCTAGTGGAAACAGCTCTGAGCTGGTGTTAGGAGACTGTTCCACTTTGACCACTAGCCTTGACATCAGTTTTTCTAGTCCGCAGGCTCCTTACTACCTAAGAGGATAATTCTGCCCTAAGCCGCAGAGGAACCTCTAGCACCTAAGCCATTGTCTTACAGTGCTTGACAGAATGCACTAGAATCTGTAATTGACCACTTCATACTGGAAGACAATGGTTATGAAAGGAAAATTCAGTCCACACACATGAAGTATATAATGGAAGAGATTTAAACATACCTAGGGTCAAATGGCAACCCACTCCAGTGTTGTTACCTGGAGAATCCCAGGGATGGCGGAGCCTGGTGGGCTGCCATCTCTGGGGTCGCAGAGAGTCGAACACAACTGAAGCGACTTAGCAGCAGCAGCAGCAGCAGCAGGGTCGCACTAAAAAGCCTCTTAACGAAAGTGAAAGAGGAGAGTGAAAAAGTTGGCTTAAAGCTCAACATTCAGAAAACGAAGATCATGGCATCCAGTCCCATCACTTCATGGGAAATAGATGGGGAAACAGTAGAAACAGTGTCAGACTTTATTTTTTTGGGCTCCAAAATCACTGCAGATGGTGACTGCAGCCATGAAATTAAAAGGCGCTTACTCCTTGGAAGAAAAGTTATGACCACCTAGACAGCAGATTCAAAAACAGAGACATTACTTTGCCGACAAAGGTCCATCTAGTCAAGGCTATGGTTTTTCCAGTAGTCATGTATGGATGTGAGAGTTGGACTGTGAAAAAGGCTGAGCACCGAAGAATTGATGCTTTTGAACTGTGGTGTTGGAGAAGACTCTGAGAGTCCCTTGGACTGCAAGGAGATCCAACCAGTCCATTCTGAAGGAGATCAACCCTGGGATTTCTTTGGAAGGAATGATGCTAAACTGTGAAAAAGGCTGAGCACCGAAGAATTGATGCTTTTGAACTGTGGTGTTGGAGAAGACTCTGAGAGTCCCTTGGACTGCAAGGAGATCCAACCAGTCCATTCTGAAGGAGATCAACCCTGGGATTTCTTTGGAAGGAATGATGCTAAAGCTGAAACTCCAGTACTTTGGCCACCTCATGCGAAGAGTTGGCTCATTGGAAAAGGCTTTGATGCTGGGAGGGATTGGGGGCAGGAGGAGAAGGGGATGACCGAGGATGAGATGGCTGGATGGCATCACGGACTCAATGGACATGAGTCTGAGTGAACTCCGGGAGTTGGTGATGGACAGGGAGGCCTGGCGTGCTGCGATTCATGGGGTCGCAAAGAGTCGGACACGACTGAGCGACTGAACTGAGGGTCACAAGAGTTGGACAGGACTGAGTGACTTTGACTACTACTTGACTACTAGTATAGAAACCAATATTATTGTCTTTGGTAAGCTTGCCAGTTGGTGTTTTGCTAGCTGTCTTGGGCTATTAAAATCAGTCAGTGTTTTGTAAATCTGGCTATGTGACAGAATGAGATGTTTAAGTGAAGATGACAAACACTTGGTATATTATTTACAATTGTAAAAGAGGAAAAACAAGTAAAGTTTTATAAAATCAACCCTTAGCCTCGTTGACCTTATTTCTGTTAGTGTTAAACCAGACTCTCAAATCTCAGAAGGCAAAAGGGTTTGGGAACATCCCCAAAGAGCTACCCTGCTGAGAAGCAGAAGGAAGAGTCTGCTCATTCGGCCCGTGTCCAACCCTTTGTGACCCCATGGACTGTAGACCGCCGGGTCCCTGTGTCCATGGGATTTCCCGGGCAAGAATACTGGAGTGGGGCGCCATTTCCTACTCCAGGGGATCTTTCTGACTCAGGCGTTGAACCCGCATCTCTTGCATTTCCTCCACAGACAGGCAGATTCTTTACCACTGTGCTACCTGGGACTCCCAGGAAGGAGAGGCTCATTGGGCCCTAAATAGCTCAGGGTCTTTTGGTTGTTGGCGTATTTTGGTTTTTTTTCCCTGGATAATAGTGATGATAAGACTGGGAAAAAATATCTTCCCACCAACTGGGAGTTTGGCGCTTATTCAGGGTCCATTGTTTCCAGTTGTTTCCCGTCCCTTCTTAAAAAGCAAAAAAAGTTCAAGTAAGGCGGCTTTCTCTCAAATTAAGAAGCAAAATTCCACTCCCTTCCAAATGCTTCCAATTATTTTATAAATAGGACTGGATTCAGGTCCACAATAGTTTACTAAAGTCTATACATAGCCCAGTGGTTCCAGCCAGGCGGTAGAGTGGCTGACACGTCATTACCCCGGGTTTGATCATTTCCACAGTGGGTGTCATGACGGCTGATGTGTGTCACACACAAACCCATGGCTGCCGCACTGAAGCCTATCCCAGCTGGGCTAGCTACTTTAGTTCCTAATCTCCTATCTACACCGTGCAGAAACCCTGAAAGGTAGGTATTAGGATCACTATTTTGCAGACAGAGAAGTAGTAACTCAAAGGCATGAAGTTAGGAAGAGATTTGGGAACTCAAACCAGGACTGGCTCACTCCAAATCTCACCAGCTTTCTACAACAAGATGTTGGTGTGAATCTCTGGGATAATTTGTTCTTTCTAGACTGGATGACAAAGTCCTGCAAGGCACCCTTCCAAAAAAATTAATGGTCCTACACTGAGGCTTTTCTTCCCAAGAGTCAATGGAATATGTACACAGAAGTTCGTCGTCAGAGTTTTCTGTGCTTTGGTTTTGGCCAAATGCTAATTTACTCTCTAATGAGGAGTCCTCCAGCCAAACTGCAGGTCAACAGTCTGCTGAGCAGCACAATAGAGTGTGAGTTTTAGAAAGCCACCCATGGAGCTGTCTTCAGAGTTGAGGATCAACATTTAGTTCTCCCTGGAATGCACTGTGGACTGAGACAGGAGGCCAGGGTTCCAGCTTATTTTTGCCTCAGGACTGGGGCTAAGAAACCTGTATTGCCAACTTACAACCACTATAGCAATTCATTCCCCACCTGAGGCTTGCTTCCTCATCTGGAAAATGGGGACTTTGGACCAATTGATGTATTCTTTAAAGTCCTATATACTGAGGTAAGACTTATATACAATCATATCCACCTCTTTGAAAGATTAGTTTGATGAGCCTGACAGAAGTACACAGTTTTATAACTGGAGCCACAATTAAGACACAGAAAGATTTCCATCATCCCTCAAAATGTCCTCATGTCCTTTTGCAGTCAGTCCCCTTCCCAAGTCCCAGGCAATCTCTGATCTGCTTTCTATCCCTATAGTTTTATCATTTCCTGAAAAGCACACAGGTGAAAAAGTATGTAGCCTTCTCTGACTAGTTCTTTCACTTATTAATAGCATGGAATTAATATTCATTCATGCTGTTGAACTCATCAAATCAATAGCTTACTGTTGAGCAGTATTTCCCTGTATGGGTAATACACTTTGTCCATCGACTCACCAGTTGATGCTCAGTTTGGGTGTGTCTACTTTTTTGCTAATGTGAATAAAACTGTAGGCCTTTGTGTGAAAATAAATTCCATTTCTCTTAGATAAATACCTACTTAATGGGAGTATGATAGCTGAGCCATTTGTTAAGTGTGGGGCGTGTGTGTTTAACTTTCTAATAATGTGTCTCACTGTTTTCCCAGTGGCTGTGCCATTCTGCATTTGCACCAGCCATATATGGACTGGGTAGCCTCAGATAATGACTGTGATGCCTATCAATGTCTCATGAACGCATTGACTCTTTTGGAACAGAGGTCCCATGAAATGCATCTTGGTTGCCTTCATAGCACCAAAGACAGATGCGAAGTAAGTGCATGGACTTGATGCTGGGAGCCCTTTCCAGCTTTGGCAGTGCTAGCGTTCTCTTCTCCCTTTTCTAGACATCTTGTTCTGTGACAGCAAACACTGAACACTTGCTTTAGGCTGAAATCAGTCTAGAAAGGCCTGCAAAACTGTGAAAACAACACCGCAAAAATCAGTCTAGAAAGGCCTGCAAAACTGCAAAACACACCTGCTGCTGTGTAAGGTAATGGCTTTCACCTCCCACAGGCTTGACTTCCTCTTCTGCAAACTGGAGGTGATCATTACCTTCCATGAAGGTTGTTGGAAGATTAAGTGATGTCATGATATGTGCTCAACACACAGTAAGTGTCCAGTAAATAGCAATTCTTACCTTCGAAAGTTATAAACTGGCATGGCTGATAAAGAAATGGGAGGTAATAAACTGGACCTCCTTCCAAAGGTCCCCAACAACAATTAGAAATGTGAAAATGGAGTGTCCTGCTTTTCACTGCAGAGATCTCACCATGTTTTCCAGATAAAATTTAAAAGGGTCATAGAGTTCCCTCTCCATGTATTAGGTCATACCTCTCCTTATTTATACTGTATATGCTGCTAAGTCATTTCAGTCGTGTCCGACTCTGTGCAACCCCACAGATGGCAGCCCACTAGGCTCAGCTGTCCCTGGGATTCTCCAGGCAAGAACACTGGAGTGGGTTGCCATTTCCTTCTCCAATGCGTGAAAGTGAAGTCGCTCAGTCGTATCTGACTCTGTGACCCCAAGGACTGCAGCCTACCAGGCTCCTCTGCCCACAGGATTTTCCAGGCAAGAGTACTGAAGTGGGTTGCCATTGCCTTCTGCGTGTTAAACATATACATAGAGAGTCACATACATACATAGTGAGAAATGAATAAAAGAAACACAGGTCCTCTCTTGTTGAGCTTACAGTCTAACACATTCCTCTTAACTGATGTGTAGGAAGACAGAGGACAAAAGTTTTGCCATGGGCAAAGAGGCAGAGCTTTCTAGATCTCAGCCAAGCAGCTTAAAGTGTGGCAGTCTTGATGGGATTGCTTCAACTCGAATTTTCATTTTATTCAGGGAAATATGCTGTAGGGTCTAGAGTTTTTCTGAATGCTAATGTGTGTGTTTTAAAGAGGGAGAGAGAAGAAAGGCAAGCAAGGAGGATGGGGAATCCACTGATGGACATCTGAGCTCTGAATAATGCATCGACACATTTCATTTTAAGCACTGTTTGTTCCCATCCCACCCCACCCCCCCCCATGCCCTGTAAACTAATTGTCTGGATGTTTTGAGCGCCCAGCAAGATGCCTGCCTAATGATGCCTGGGCTCTTAACAGCCTCATGCCTCTCTTTCCTTTAACCAACCTAGAGAAGGGCTGGTTTCCCTAGTCCCTTCCCCAAAACCATTAGTCTCTCAGTCAAAATAAGAGGAGGGGTAAGTCCCTTTGAGAGAGAGGAGCTGTGGTTGCTGAGCATCCCTGTAGGAGGCCTGCAGGAGCTCAGTTCACTTTCCTACTAAGAAAGTCCTTCCTGAACCAGGAGCCTAAGGCATCATGGGAGCTCGTTAGAATGCACTCTCTGGCTGGACACTAGACCTACCGAGTCAGGGGACCCCAGGGGTGTGCAGGCACATTAAAATTTCAGAAGCGCTAGAATGGGAGGGATATAAATCCCAGAGTTTTCATTCCATTTTAAGAATCTGACCACAGTATATGAGATGGTCAAGCGAACTGGGACAAAATTATGTTGGAAAGGCAGTGTGGTGTGAATGAAACAGCCAGCTCCGATGATCTTCCCCTTCTGATACTCACATTCTGTGCAGTTCCTGCCCACACTGAATCAGGGTCAGTCTACAGCAAACCGAATGTGTAGAAGTGACAGCATGAGGCGTATAGGGCGAGGTCATAACAGGCACTGCAGCACTTTCCTGGCTTGGTCCTTTGCATCACTTGCTTGTCACGGGTGTGGGGGGCATCACTATGCTGGGGGCTCGTTCAAGAGCTTGCAGAGAGGCCCACGTGGAGATACACTGGGGCCTCCCAGCACCATCTGCCAGTCATGTGAGCAAGTCAGCTCACAGGTGTAACCTCCAAGCCCAGCCAAGCTTTCAGGTGACTACAGATCCAGTCATCAGCTTACACACTACTTCATGAAAGATCACAAGCCAGAACCACCCAGTTAAGCCACTCCCAAACACCTAATTCCAAGAAACTTTGTGAGCAAATCAATGTTTAATGCTATTTTAATCTACTGAGGGTTCCCAGGTGGTGCAATGGTAAAGAATCTGCCTGCCAATGCAGGAAACAAGAGTTCAATCCCTGGGTGGGGAACATCCCCTGGAGAAGGAAATGGCAACTCAATCCAGTATTCTTGCCTGGAAAATCCCATGGCCAGAGGAGCATGACAGGCTACAATCCATGGGGTCACAAAGAGTCAGACACGACTTAGCATGCATATGATATGAACCCACTGAGTTTTGGGGTACTGATTATTCAGTAACAACTAGAATGAGGACAGAGGGCTGGAGAGGGCTGGGTCTGAGAGTAGGCTCCCCCAGCTAGGAGTGGTTTTCCATCACCTTCAGCTTCTTCATGCCTCAGAGGCCTCATCTATGAAAGGAACAAACACAGTTCATCCAGTCTTCAACCCCTTTGAATATACAGATGCACCGTTACCATTACAAATCACTAAGAAAAGGGTATCATAAAATTCATACAGCACTGGTTCTCAGATGCCTACAAACTTTGGAGACTAACACTGTGGGAAGATGTGAATCTTAAAGTCGATGGAATACAGGATGATGTTTGTTCTGCTCACCGCGTGGAGATGACAGGAGGATCAACAGTACAACAGGGGCAGAGGGAACTGATGGGCAGCATTCTGAAGCACCCTTACTTGAGAAAGGGAAATGACACTACGGTTCCAGACCAGCTAATTAAATGGGCTCTGCTGGGCTTCATCAGTTCACTTTTAATGCTCTTGCCTCAGGCTCCTATCATAATTTATGCTCAAAATGACTTCTACAAAGCCCAACTGAGAGAGAAAAACAGTCAAGGAAAACCATCTATGGTAGTGCTCCCTAAACTTGCTGGAGCATAAGAAACGACTTATTGCATTTGTTAAATATGCACTCAGGCCCTTTGCTAGAGACTTTGATTCAATAAATCTGGGGTGGGCACTGGAATCTATATTTTAGCAAGGGCCCCAGGCAGTTCTTATGAATACACAAGATTTAAAACACTGATCAAAACGAGATAATATCCATCCACTTACTAGTATTTTTTCTTGCACCAAAGTAAAACAGGAAAGTACAAGTCTGGAATGCCTTAGCTATGTCCCCTTGCAAAAAAAAAAAAAAAATTCCTTCGACTTAGCATAAGGGTTTATCGAGGGTCAAAAAAAAAAAAAAAGAAAAACTGTCTTAACAAGGAGTTTGCCATTGTTGGAAAACTTACTGAAGTCATAGAAATGTATACTCCTAGTATACATTCAATGCTCATAGTGTAAAAATTTGCATAATATTAGAGGAAATATATTAAAGAATGTATCTCCTGACAGGCTGACTGTTTTTTTGTTTTTAAACTGAGGTATAGTTGATGTATAATATTATGTAAGTTTCAGATGTATAACAGTGATTCACAAGTTTTATAGGTTATACTCCATTTTTGTGCATTCGGTGCTAAGTTGCTTCAGTTCAGTTCAGTCACTCAGCCGTGTCCGATTCTTTGTGACCCCATGAATCGCAGCACACCAGGCCTCCCTGTCCATCACCAACTCCCGGAGTTCACTCAGACTCAGCCATCCAGCCATCTCATCCTCGGTCATCCCCTTCTCCTCCTGCCCCCAATCCCTCCCAGCATCAGTCTTTTCCAATGAGTCAACTCTTCGCATGAGGTGGCCAAAGTACTGGAGCTTCAGCTTTAGCATCATTCCTTCCAAAGAAATCCCAGGGCTGATCTCCTTCAGAATGGACTGGTTAGATCTCCTTGCAGTCCAAGGGACTCTCAAAAGTCTTCTCCAACACCACTGTTCAACAGCATCAATTATTTGGCGCTCAGCCTTCTTCACAGTCCAACTCTCACATCCATACATGACCACAGGAAAAACTATAACTTTGACTAGACGGACCTTAGTTGTCAGTTGTTTACAACTCTTTGCAATCCTCCTCAGTCCATGGGATTCTCCAAGCAAGAATACTGGAGTGGGTTGCCATTTCCTCCTCCAAGGATCTCCCTGATGCAGGCATAGAACCCATGGCTCCTGCACTGCAAACAGATTCTTCACTGCTGAGCCATGGGGGAGCCCTATATTCCACTTATACTTATTATAATATTATCTATGTTCCCTGCACTGTACAATATATCCTTGTAGCTTATTTTATACATAGTAGTTTGTGACCTGTTTCCTTTTTTTTCTTTTTTTTTTTCAATTACTCAGCAAAATTACTAAGCAACCGTATTTTCCTTTTTTGCTTGGACTACCAGGAACCTTTCACCTAAAATTCATGCCCCCAAATGAAAACAATATTAACAATAGTTAATATTTTTGATAGTTGCTTCTGTACAAAGCTGGTGAGGTTATGGCTTTGTTGTGTATTTTAATGGTCATGTTATAGTCAAGTGCATTTTCTTAGGATTTTCAAATCTTTTTGGAAGAAGGCAAGAAACAGATTTTAAAATCAATACTATTTGTTTTCGTTTTGTTCTGTTTCTAATCACGTTAAGACTAAACAACCACCAACCCGTTTCCAGGAACTCTTCGCCAAGTTACGTGGGTTGTCTCCTCTCATGCCAATCCCTTGGCCAGCTTTTAAAATATTATAGGAACGCTAACCACATCTTGGCGAGGAAAGTCAATTTCTGTTCAAGCCAAATACTTATGAGAATAAACAGAAAATAATTTTAGAGCAGCTTCTCAAAAGCTTCTCCTTGTCTCTCTCTGGTGCGTAACATCATTTTCTGACAACCTGACCCAATAATGGCAGCTGAGTCAGGTCATTAAAATCTTTCCCTGTAAGAATGAAAAAGCACCACCTTCCACTTTATTTTTCAACATCTTACTCATGTGTTTTCAGTTTTGCAACAGAATTTCATCCTTGACCTGAACTTCTAAATATCTCACAAACAATAATTAAGTCACTAGAACCCTACTGTGTAAAGGTCATTTTCTGACAAATGGGATACCGCCATAGAACACGGAAATTATTTCTCCTCTTCCCCAGGCTGACAGAGCAAGACAACTCAGGGTGAGGATTTTCATAATCCACATGGAGCCGGTACACAGCAAGCGCTTGGTTAGTTGTATGAGTGAAAGAGTTGAGCTCGGAACTCTGCGGTCCCTCAGATTCTCTGACTGAAATTCAGTCATTATGCAAGTAACAACATCAAGCCCAAAGAACTGATCTCTCCCAAAGTTACATCAAAAAGGGAAGCAAGACAGACAAAAATCCAAATTCTCTCTTTCCCCACCCACTGATTCTCCTTGACTTGACCTCTTACACAACCTCTGACTTCTCTGTCAGATCCTTGTCTTACATTACCACTTCCTGGACCTTCCAATTTAGTTAATCATCTCCCTTGTTTTTCAACTCAGAATCAAGTTCTCTGGGAGAAAAGTTCCAGCCTGGGGCAGTCTCCTTCATTACCTGCTCCCACACCTCCTTGATTCATATTCCTTGTAGAGAATGTATCCCTGCTTGCAACTGTATTTTCAAAAATGAAACTATTTCATGAAGGTCCAGCTTTCTCACTAAACTCCTTGAGAGTAGAAACATATATATGTTGCTGTCATCCATTTCTATACTCCTACTGCAGGAAGCCTCACTCAACTGATTATTTGTTGAATGAATACATTATTTTAAAACTCTCCGAATATAAGGAGTGGGTCAGTGGTACAAATATTCTGTCTCATGAATAGCAGAGATACAATAAAAATAGCAAATCACTCCTATATAATATTTAAAGATATTTCTATTTTTGCATTGAGATAATTCACTCTATAAATAACATGTAATCGATGCTTAAACTCAGATGGCCCTGTTTCAGACTCTGAGAAAAATCAGGGCAGACTTCCTCTTTCAATGGGTTCAATCGAAATGTTTATTATTTTAGCATGAGACTAAGACAAACTGGGCGGAGAAGGCGATGGCACCCCACTCCAGTACTCTTGCCTGGAAAACCCCATGGGCAGAGGAGCCTGGTAGGCTGCAATCCATGGGGTCGCTAAGAGTCGGACACGACTGAGCAACTTCACTTTCACTTTTCACTTTCATGTATTGGAGAAGGAAATGGCAACTCACTCCAGAGTTCTTGCCTGGAGAATCCCAGGGACGGGGGAGCCTGGTGGCTGCCGTCTATGGGGTCACACAAAGTCGGACACGACTGAAGTGACTTAGCAGCAGCAAGACAAACCGGGACCACTATGTGCTGCTCACAGAATTTCTCAGGAGAGCCTGAAATTTCTGAATTATGTAGGCAGCTGTTTTCTGCAACTGTTATGCAGACAACTGTTTTCAGGTAGAGGATACTTGAGAGGATTATTCTTACTCAATTTGCCTCTGTATCTTTAAAAAGTTTCATAAAAGCATGTAGCAATATTTGCAAATTTTATTCCATTTACTCCAGAGAAAGGGCCAGGTCACTTCTCTGATCCACAATTCACTTACAGATTCCAAAAAGAAATGACGACAATTTGATATCATTCCTGGAACATTTTAACAATCTGTTGTGTCTAAAACTGTTCAATTTGGTATCAAAGATCATTTCCAATTCTAACTCTGAAATTAACCTAAAAGTAAATGGCTCTCTACTGTTTCTCTCTCTTTTCCATCTGTTTAAAAATAACAAAACTTTCATCAGTCTGAGGGTTTACTAGCCTTGATCCTACAACTCATGGTGAGAAACCCACGCTTCTTAGGAAGACCAAGAACAAAGTGTTAAGAAAAGCCCTCCCTTGGACAAAAAGCTTTTGATTACAGGATGTCATTATTTGGGGAATGTTCTTATCACACTGCCTGTGAAGCACCATTATACCTTCTCCTTCTTGGAGCTTGGAAAAATGTCCTACCACTCCTAAGTTGTGGTATCTCAGAGGTGTTGGAGTGAGGCAACAGTGATGTCAGAGAATATGCTTAGATGCTCTCATTTGGCTTTGAGTAGATAGAACTGGGTTATAAATCAAGAGAACCAATTATAAACATAGCACCATCCTTCCCTGGACCTCAGCCTCCTCTATTATTAAAAAAGGGGCATTACTCGTTCATCACTAGCATCCACTAACTCTGACTCTACTAAGACACACAGAAAATCTCACAGCTTGTTTCTGGGAAAGCAGAGAAAGGATCAGATATATTGAGGGAGTTTACTGTCGTTCTGCTTCTGCTATAGAGGCCCATGGGTGCCCTGCACCCCCTGCCCTCAGGCCATTGCTTCACAGTGGACTTCTAACACCTAAAGGTAATGTGGATACTTGTTATAGGCTGAACTGTGTGAAGTCTAGAGATCTCTTCAAGAAAATTAGAGATACCAACGGAACATTTCATGCAAAGATGGGCTTGATAAAGGACAGAAATGGTATGGACCTAACCGAAGCAGAAGATATTAAGAAGAGATGGCAAGAATACACAGAAGAACGGTACAAAAAAGATCTTCATGACCTGGATAATCATGATGGTGTGATCACTCATCTAGAGCCAGACATCCTGGAATGTGAAGTCAAGTGGGACTTAGCATCACTACGAACAAAGCTAGTAGAGGTGATGGAATTCCAGTTGAGCTATTTCAAATCCTGAAAGATGATGCTGTGAAAGCGCTGCTCTCAATATGCTGGCAAATTTGGAAAACTCAACAGTGGCCACAGGAATGGAAAAGGTTAGTTTTCATTCCAATCCCAAAGAAAGGCAATGCCAAAGAATGCTCAAACTACCACACAATTGCACTCATCTCACATGCTAGTAAAGTAATGCTCAAAATTCTCCAAGCCAGGCTTCAGCAATATGTGAACCGTGAACTTCCTGATGTTCAAGTTGGTTTTAGAAAAGGCAGAGGAACCAGAGATCAAATTGCCAACATCTGCTGGATCATGGAAAAAGCAAGAGAGTTCCAGAAAAACATCTATTTCTGCTTTACTGACTATGCCAAAGCCTTTGACTGTGTGGATCACAATAAACTGTGGAAAATTCTGAGAGAGATGAGAATACCAGACCATCTGACCTGCCTCTTGAGAAATCTGTATGCAGGTCAGGAAGCAACAGTTAGAACTGGACATGGAACAACAGACTGGTTCCAAATAGGAAAAGAAGTACATCAAGGCTGTATATTGTCACCCTGCTTATTTAACTTCTATGCAGAGTACATTATGAGAAACGCTGGCCTGGAAGAAACACAAGCTGGAATCAAGATGGCCGGGAGAAATATCAATAACCTCAGATATGCAGATGACACCACCCTTATGGCAGAAAGTGAATAGGAACTAAAAAGCCTCTTAATGAAAGTGAAAGAGGAGAGTGAAAAAGTTGGCTTAAAGCTCAACATTCAGAAAACAAAGATCATGGCATCCAGTCCCATCACTTCATGGGAAATAGACGGGGAAACAGTGCAAACAGTGTCAGACTTTATTTTTGTGGGCTCCAAAATCACTGCAGATGGTGACTGCAGCCATGAAATTAAAAGACGCTTACTCCTTGGAAGAAAAGCTATGACCAACCTAGATAGCATATTCAAAAGTAGAGACATTACTTTGCCAACTAAGGTCCATCTAGTCAAGACTTTGGTTTTTCCTATGGTCATGTATGGATGTGAGAGTTGGACTGTGAAGAAGTCTGAGCGCCGAAGAATTGATGCTTTGGAACTGTGGTGTTGGAGAAGACTCTTGAGAGTCCCTTGGACTGCAAGGAGATCCAACCAGTCCATTCTGAAGGAGATCAACCCTGGGATTTCTTTGGAAGGAATGATGCTAAAGCTGAAGCTCCAGTACTTTGGCCACCTCATGCGAAGAGCTGACTCATTGGAAAAGACCCTGATGCTGGGAGGGATTGCGGGCAGGAGGAGAAGGGGACGACCGAGGATGAGATGGCTGGATGGCATCAGTGACTCGATGGACATGAGTCTGAATGAACTCCGGGAGTTGGTGATGGACAGGGAGACCTGGGGTGCTGCGATTCATGGGCTCGCAAAGAGTCGGACCCGAGTGAGCGACTGAACTGAACTGTGTGCCCCTCAAATTGACAGTTTGAAGCTCTAACCCCAGTATCTCCAATGTGACGTATTTGAAAACAGGGCCTTTAAAGTAGTAATTAGGGTGGGTTCTAATCCCATCGGACTGGTATCCTTAGGAGAACAGGAAATTGGACACACAGAGACTCAGAGGAAAGGCCATGTGAGGAAACATGGGAAGGTCTCAGGAGAAACCAAATCTGCTGACATCGTGGACTTCCAGCCTCCAGAACTGTAAGAAAGTAAATGTCCGTGGTTGAAGGCACCCAGTCTGTGGTATTTTGTTACAGCGGCTCTAGTCAACTAATACAATGTTGAACTGATTCACCTGTTTAGATGCGAACTTGAATCTTCTTGTATTTTTTTCTCCAATGAAAAACTAGTTTTAAAGCAGGAAAGTTAACATTCCCAAGGTCACACAAGTACTTAGTTCCAGAAGGGACACTAGAGCAGAGCTTATGAAGGGAAATGGGTAAGGTCAACAACGTGGACTTCTTTCCTTAAAAACAATACATATCCTAACAATAAAACATTGAAACTTGGCACAGGCATCAAAGAACTCATTCTCAGGCCATAACAAGCTTGAATAACCAATTATAAATTAAGATTATGGTATTTCACTGAATGAAACCCCATGGTTAAAACATGGCCTGTTTGTATCCAGCAGAGATATTAGGGCTTCCTCCCCTCTAGAAAAACAAGAACTTTCCTCCAGGGAGTGCTCACCACAGCTACTGGCTCTCCCCTCTGCTCTATTCTTTCCCGATGGGGCCTCCTGAGACACACTCAAACATAAGCCTGCCTGTTTTTCAGGCTCAAACTAGGCATGGAACTCAAGATCTGCACTGGAGCCTATCTTCATTTTCCTCTCCCGGTCACACACAAGACCCCTAGGTTCCCTGCCAAGCCTGAGGTGGGCTCAGGGAGGGATCTAGCTGCAGGCTCCCTACCACAGATGTAAGGCCCTGAAAGAGACTTCAAATGCAAGTATCCATACCACACCTTAATGATCAAAACTGGCTTAAGGAAAAAGAGAATGGTTCTATTAATAATTCACTGGTTCCTAAATAGCATGTTTCAGCGGTCTGCATCTGAATCATCTCAAAAGGGTTTGGTGTTTTCTTTAATTCGGACTTCAAAACCACATCGTTAGGATGTTCTATTTCACAGGTGGGACCTTGGACTATGACTTTTAAGGTGATCTCCAGGTGAGTATGGGCTTCCCAGGTGGCTCAGTGGTAGGGAATCCACCTGCCAATGCAGAAGACGCAGGAGAAGTAAATTTGATCCCTGGGTCGGGAGATCCCATGGAGGAGGGCGTGGCAACCCACTTCAGTATTCTTGCCTAGGAAATCCCATGGACGGAGGAGCCTGGTGGGCTACAGTCCATGGAGTCACAAAAGAGGCAGACACAACTCAGTGAGTTGTCACTACAACAGGTGAGTATATAATTAGGAAACACTCAAAACTGCTATACTTCTTTTTACAGTTTAAACAACTGAGAAGTAGCTGGTGTCTACAAATCATCATTCCCGTCATTTTTGAAGCACCAGCCATCCAGTTCTACATTAACTTTATTCCCAGGTGGTGCTAGCAGTAAAGAACAAACCTGCCAGCGCAAGAGATGTACGAGTTCGACCCCTGGGCCAGGAAGATCCCCTGGAGGAGGGCATGGCAACTCACTCCAGCGTTCTTGCCTGGAGAATCCCCATGGACAGGGGAGCCTGTTGGGCTACAGTCCTTAAGAGTCGTGAAGAGTTGGGCATGACTGAAGCGACTAGCACGCACTGTGAGATAACAGAATATCCCCAAACTCAGTGGCATTTCTTATCTCTCAATTTCTGTAAGTTGGGAATTCAGGTATGGTGGGGTTGAGTATTTCTGGCTCAAGGTTTTTTTTTTTTTTTAAATCAGGCTCCAGTTAAGATACTGGCCAGGGCTGCAGTCATCTGAAGGCTTGACAGGGGCTGAATAAGCCACTTCCAAATTGTTGACCAGAGGCCTCCATTTCTCACTGACTGCTGGCAAAGACCTTAGTTCCTCCCCACCTAGACTTCTACACAGGACATCCTATGGGGATCTCTTCCCATGGACAAGTAACCCAACAGAGACACAAAGGAGGAAGCCGTAGTGCCTTTCCTGATGCAGTTCCTGAAGTTACACATTATCACTTTCACTTTTCCATATTCATTAGAAAGAAGTCACTAAGTCGAAGCCACAGGCAAGGAGAAGAGAACAGGCCTCTTCTTTTAAAGGGAGAGTCGAAGAATTTTAAGCCACTGCAATTTCCATTACCTGTCATACTCTGAGAATGAAACAGAAACTAACAACACTAAGGTATCTCTGGTCTTGAGCATGCCCTCAAGGAATTCTGAGAGCAGGGGTAGAAGAAAAGACCAGAGTACCCAATTATTCTTCTTCTTTTATGACATCAAGCTAGGAAACAGCCAGTTAGGTGAGGGGCAGAGGCACATAAATGTTAAATTAGAAGTCAAAAATGCTTCACTGTGAGACCCAACTTCCTCAGTTTTAGCTGTAGACCTCTCTTAGCCACTGAGCTACTACCCTCTATAAAAAAAAAAAAAAAAGAAAAAGAAAGAAAGAAAATATTTACTACTGGTGGTGAGGGGATGGAGTTGGAGGCAAAAATTCTACAAATTTACAAAGAAGATAAACTCCACGACAGAGCTGGACAAATAGCAAAGTGCTAGACAAAATTCTAGTTATGATTATTAGCATGTTTCTTATAAGCAAAGGTATGCGATGAGGACAGTCTATTCAGGTCACCTTACCTTTTGCATGTGTCCTCTCTGGATTTGTATACTTTCCTTCTAGAAACAAACTAGCCCCTTAGTACTCTGTACGGAAATCCCACCCCCAGGACATTCATGTCACTGCTCTAAACTCTGTTTTCTTTCTGGTGGACATGTTGTACCTGTACTGCTTATAGAAACGGTGTCTACACAGGCCCTGCAAAATGTATCTCAACTGCTTAGTGCCACCTGATCAGGTAACTCATCTCGAGGACTTACAGTTGTGCCCCTGGATTTGTAAATGCCCACTCATACTGAAGGCAGGAACAGGAAGAACTGCAAATAAGTATGGATATCCTGGAATATTTTGTGCCTATGGGGATGTCTATATACACATATTTAAGTACTGTTTATCTAGACCTGATATATGCAAAAATAAAAACCAAACAGTGTGACAGAATTCTGCTGTGATTGGAACTGGAACTTCCTTGGAGCTCTGAAGAATCTGATTCAGAGTACAGTTGCCAAAGAAAATGTCAGTCTCCACAGCAAACAACCTTATGACCACTGAGGAGTATGCAGGCATCTGAGAAAGCTCATTCCCAATTCTTTTTCAAATTCCTTTCACCTCCTCCCCAGAGTTTTCAGACACTTTAAAGAGATCCGAGAAATTCCAGTTTGAGGGAAACTCATTGTGGTGAGACATTAATATGAAACGATCCCATGGCCATGATAGGAAAAAAAAAGAAAGAAATACATACCCATGCAGAGACGCAGAGACAAGAAAAGAGCCTGAAAAACAATACTCAAAACTCTTCCAGGCATTGAGGCGTGGAGGACATACCTAAATCAAAAGTATTCAATGTATATTTCATTAATAAGTCAAAAATTCAAGGAGTATTACAAGCATAGGTGTAAAGATCTCCTGCAGACATAAAAGATTCTCATGAGAGGGAACACAAAAATTGGAGGTGTTCAAATCTTAGAAAGCCACCTGCCATGCTCCCTTTTTGCAGAGAATAAAGAGAGAAGGGCTGAAATTAGAAACACTTATACTCACCCCACATTTTCAAAGTCAACCAAGGGGGAAAGAGTTTGTTCAAAATGAAAAAGAAAATCAAAGCCCTTTTAATTCAACCACTGTAACTTTATGTTTGAGGGTATAGCGAGGACTTTTTCTTTTTTGTTCTTTTCTCCCCTTCCCACAACCCCCCTCCCGGACCGTTCCTGTGAGGTTAAGTCAGAATATCTGGGGCAACTGACCAGGAGTTATTCCCAGTTAATATATTACAGCCCAATTCCAACAAACCTAGAAAATCCAGAGTCTATTCTCAAGAGCCTTCCCTTGAGATGAGCCTTCCCTGTTTGAAACAGATGAACAAGGTTTATGGTCAGAAGTTTCTTACGGGAGGTGAGAGGCTGCATCCCCCAAACGACCAACTAAGAAACACCCCGCAGAAAGATAGCACTGGTTTGGGAACCTCTTAAGCAGCCTCGTCCAGTAGAACAGCCAGATATCAGAGGCTTTGATGAAGCAACTGTGGAATAAATGAAGGCCTAGAAGAGGAGACTTTAGTTGATTAGCTCAACCTCTTAGAAACTTTCACATAGCATTTGGGATCGCTAGATACACGTATGTTTTGCAGTCACTGGGCACTACCAAGTTGCTCTTCATTTCCGCCAAAGCTAAGCAGGTTGTAGAAAATATTTTTACAGAAAATAAAAATCAGGAAACCATGTATATAATGGAAAGAACATACTTTTTAGATCAGAAAGACCTAGAGCTGAATTCAGAAGCTCTGTTCTATGGCAGCTGATTGATTTAGGTACCTAAACCCACTCTGCCTTAGCTTTTTGCATTCTTTTTTTTTTTTTAAAGCCCAACAGGTTGTTGTGAAGATAAAAGTCTCCATGAAAATCACTTTGAATGAAGTAATGGAGCCACAACAATCAGTGAGACCAGCTTCTGATCCACTGAATGAAAAAAGACAACAGAAGTACAGTAACCAGACTCCAGGTGGCTCCTGATGACCTCACCTTCTGGCAGCCACATCACTCAGTGGCCATTTCTCACAATGCATCATGCTTGGCCAGTGTGACCAACAAAAATGATGGTTTTCACTTCCAAGATTAGGAAACAAAATGCATTTCAGTTGCCATCTAAATTGGTAATTGTCTTTTTGTCTCTCCTCTCTCCCTCCCCTCTCTCTGATCATTCAATTTGGGAAAGCCAACTGTCATCATCACCCAGCCCTCTGGAAAGGCCCAAGTGGAGAAGAACTCAGGTGTCTGGCCGAAAGTGTCATAAGTGAGTTTAGAAATAGATTCTCCAGCCTCAATCAAGTCTTCAAATGACTACAGCCCTGGTCAAGACACCCTGAGTCAGAACCACCTGCCTACGCCACTCGGGATGCTCAACCTTCTGAAATTGTGGGAGATAATAGATGTCTATTGTTTTAAAATTGTGGAGAAATCTGTTATACTGCAATAAAATAACTACGACATTAGGTTACATATATAGTTGCAAGGTTTAGAAGAGGAAAAAATCCTTGAAGGTTGAAAGCTATTTGTCAAAGAATTAAGTTTGGATGGAAGGATGAGTTTGACAGGTGAGAGAGTAGTACTAGGTTATGGACATTAGTGAACCAGGCAGAGGGGAAGGAAATCACTAGACAGGTTCAACAGGCAGTGATGAGAGAGACAGAATGCCAGCCACCGCATCTGCAACTTCCAATCCAGGACATGAAGGGTAAGTTGGACCATAAAGAAGGCTGAGCACTGAAGAACTAATGCTCTCAAACTGTGGTGCTAGAGAAGACTCTTGAAAGTTCCTTGGACTGCAAGGAGATCAAACCAGTCAGTCAATCCCAAAGGAAATCAACCCTGAAAATTCATTGGAAGGACACTGCTAAAGCTAAAGCTCCAATACTTTGGCCACCTGATGCAAACAGCCAACTCATTGGGAAAAGACCCTGATGCTGGGAAAGACAGAGGGCAAGAGGAGAAGGGGGCGACAGAGGATGAGATGGTTGGATGGCATCACCAATGGACATGAGTTTAAGCAAACTCAGGGAGACAGTGAAGGACAGGGAAGCCTGGCGTGCTGCAGTTAATGCGGTTGCAAAGAGTCGGACTCGACTGAGCAACGGAACCACAACAGTGGATCCTTGAGATACTTAGGCAGTAGCTAGGACTGAGAGTTCTCACTGGTGGGCATGTAGAAAATGGATTAGCTACACAAAACTAGAGGCAAGCAAGTCAAGCAGGAGCCTTTTGTAATGACCCAGGGGAGGAAATAAGGAGCTGACCCAGAGTGCAGCTGAATCAGAGCGGGGAAGAGATGAATGAGAAACACGTCGTGAACATGGCCCACCATGAACAGTGTGGTCGCCTACCAGAGCCTGCGGTGTCTGAGCCTCACGTGGTCAGTCATCTGTGTGCAGGGTCAGTCACCTGCCTGCGGACATAACTACCATGGGACACATCCTCCAGTCAAAGCCTCACCATTCATGCGTATCACGTGCTGCTCGGGCCTTCCATACATCGCAGTACGAAACTGAGGCCATAAATATTGGAGGTGCTTTAGACAGAGTTAGAGTGAAATGTGTAAGCTCTGCTTCCTCTTAAATCATCTCAAATGCAAGAACGGACTCCAAATGACACTGTTATCTCTAATAAAGCCAAATACTAATAAGAGAGGACACTGTGGAGGTGACATACAGAAAATTCAAAAGCCATCCTTCATGCCAGAGACAGGTCTGAGGAGGAAAGCCCTGAGAAACAATATTAGTATTATCAATCTTGCCCCGTCATCTATGCTACAGGAGAAAAATCACCAAAATGCCAGCGGAGACTCAAACAAGCCTGACACTGTGGGATCGCTGGGGTTCTCCGAGGGGTGACTCTGTTCTGTTACTCAGAGGCTGCTGAAGGCGCTGCACACGCTGGGAGCAAGGAGGGCCATTCTGGTGAAACTGGAGCAAGGTGGCTGACAAAGGGGCCCCGCTCGCTGGCCGACTGTCTTTGAATCAGACTCTCCAGGGACCACGGGAGAGAGAGAACACGCTGTTAAGAGGGGGAAGAGCACACGCGGCCATCCCTCCTCATGCCTGCAAGGCTAGCGCCCATCTGGCTTACGACGTGCCGGAGGCCATCGGGCCCACAACCATCTGGCAGCCAGGGAAACGGGCTGAGACACACAAAGCCATCAGATGAGCTGGAGAGTCAATCAGCAAGACATCTTGGTTTCTCCAGCCCCTGGCCCAGCAGTCTTCTCATGTCCTGCCACCCTAGCGTGGAGAGGAGTAAGATGATGAAGGAAGAGTCTTCCCAAGAGCCTCCAGGGAATGCACTGTGCTCTGCCACTCACTTCCACCCAGAAACAAAACTTGAGCCCTTCAGTTCTGCACACTGGAGCATCTCCGTGATACCCGGCACATGGCCAGGTCCTTGGAGTAGAGGGGAGCACGTGAGGGAATGGAAGCAGGGATTGCGGCAGATGCATGCAGACAGAAAATGGTCAGAGCTGACTTACCAAAGGCTGACCATCAAGGGGGAGTGGGGAGCAGACTTCCAAGAGAAGGAAATGTTCCAAGGATGGTCAGGGTCCTGACAGGGGAGGTGGTGGCAGAGGCCACTCAGAAAGCCTGGGAGGCCAGGATGCAGGCTGGCTCTAGGAAGGCCTGCGAGTGAAATTATTGGAAGGCCAGGTGCACAGACAAGCTTAGCCAAAATGGCAGAGGCTTGGAATTCTGAGAGACATGTGAACTTTATCTCATAGACAACTGGAAGACACAGATGCTTTTACTAAGGGAGTAACTCGACTCAACCCCAGACAGGGAGAGGCTCCATCAGCGCCGTCTGTAGCTTGCTAAAGGATCATCTGTCACTACGACTGTCCTTGCAGGGAGCTTCAAAAGACAGGACTGAAGGCAAGCTCCTTCCTGTCTTCAACATGTCCCAGCAGAATGCCCCTTAGCCTTCCAGGGAGCCAAAGTGCTAAAAACCCAGCTTCAGTGAGCTGTGCTTCTCTGACCGCTGTGATGACACAGGACTGTCATCACTGCTCAGGGGCCAGCCCTGCTAACACCATGCTGCCTGGGACTAAAGAGATGCCAAGCGTCCTCCTTATCTCAAAACCAATAGAGGTAGGGATGCTTGCTCACAAAAACTAAAGCTGATAGAGTCACAGAAATAGAAACAGCTCTCTGTTTGGGAAAACAGTGAAATCTGTCAAAGAGCATGTGTTCAGTACGTACAATATGAACAACTCAAGCTGGGTCAGAGAAGAAGGAGCTCTGGACATTGGAAGAGAATGCCTGCATTCCCATCGCGGCCCTGCCGCTGACCTCCTGCCCAGCCTGCAGGTGATTTCACTTTTCTGAGCCTTGGTTTCCTCATTCATTACACAGAAATAAATACCCTCTACTTTGCCCACTTGTCAAGAAGTCTGGAGTGAGCGGTGGAGGAGGGTTATAGCAACTAGACCAAGATGTGGGCAGCCAGGGTCACCCTCCAAGCAGAGTTAGATCAGGAGCCTCCTGGACGTGACTCCCCCTCTACAGAGATGGTCCCGAATGGGCAGATCTGAGCCAGGGCGCCTGTCTCCCCCAGCTCTGAAGTCACTGCTCTCCTTTAACACTTGCTTACTTCCTCTGCTGCTGCTGAAATACATTCTTGTGTCATCTGGGTTATGATCTCTACTATTTTGTTCCTTCCAACTCTGCCTCCCTTGGGCAGAAACCGCCTATGAAACCACCTGGATGGGGTCCTCCTCAGGGTGGCTGGGAAGGTCAGACCCTCTCGCTTACCTCATCCCGGCCTCTGCGATGAGGGAGCCTGGATGTTTCTTTTTCTTTTACCTATGGAGGGAATGAGTGTAGACCATTTTTGTCACCCCTGAAGGCTAGTCAGTGCTCATGTGAACTTCCCTATATGTCGCGAGTCGGATCCCTCGCTTGTGTGGTTACTTCAGACGTATGAGCATCCTTTTCCTAAAACCTTTGGCAATCTCCATGTACTCCCCCACAACCATCCCCAACCTGCCCCCCGCATGGCAGTGCTGCTTGCCTTGCTCCTTCCTGCCCTTTCAAAGCCTGATGGCAAATCAGCAGATACACCACCTGCTAGCATGATGCCCAAGTGCCAATACAATCTGGAAACACAGGGAAGGGAGGCAAGCCTGCTTCTGTTCCCCAGCAGACCTCTTTCCTGTCATCTCTCCCCTCTGGAAAGCGGGGCCAGCAAGACCCGTGAGGGAGTCAGGGTGGAGGTTTAAGTGCCTCTATCATGGAGTTCTCGTGTTCAGACAGGCTGGGGATCCAGCAGGAGATGCAATGAATGCTTCAACCCCGCTTCCCTGCATTAACCCCCAGGGCCCCATTCCAGCCTCTTCCTTCACAAGGACACCATTCACACATGGCCATGTTTTGCCTAAAAAAGAGAAGTCTGAATAAGCGAAGAGCCCCACTTTGATCTGCCAGGGAAAGTCCACTCCAGGCCTCCCATCCCTCAGCCAGGCGGTTGGCAGCCTCCTTCCTCATTTCCTCCAAAGGGGAGGCCAACAGGAATAAAGCTCTGGCCCTTTGTTCCCATTTGGAACTTTATCAATGGGTGATTAACTGCTTCTTAAATAAGGGTGATCACCGAAGATTTGCTGCTAAGTAAGTCGGATTCAAAACTAAAAGAAACACATGTATTCATCATCCCACTTCCTTGGGAAGCTCAGAAGTTACAGACTAAGTGATGAGAAACCTAAAAAGCTTTAACAGAAGGATTATAGGGTGATGGGCAAGTATTCTTCAAATGACACAATTTACTAAGTTTTTTTCCACCATGTAATTAAAAGCCAGGGAAACAGCAACTCCAACCACTTCATCAGTTACTAGTCTTGGGAAGAACGTTACAGCATCCCTAATGCCTTGGCTCTCGTGTCCCAGGACAGAGTCAATGGTGACCTTTGTGGTGGAGACCACCTTATACCTATAACCACAACTGCCAACAGGGATGTTTCCTCTCCATCTCCTGACTTCTGAGCATCCTCATCTATGCTCCAATCATAAATCCCCACACCTGACAGAAGGGTTG
The DNA here is from genome assembly GCA_006408695.1 of Aepyceros melampus. Classification (NCBI taxonomy): domain Eukaryota; kingdom Metazoa; phylum Chordata; class Mammalia; order Artiodactyla; family Bovidae; genus Aepyceros; species Aepyceros melampus. The sequence continues at coordinate 155,286 of SJXQ01003806.1, read as the reverse complement.
CAGAGGTGAGGGAAGTTTTGGCCTCCTTAGGCCATAATTTGCATCTCAGCAGTTCATTTCTGCACCCTGACAGGCTGATAACCTCTGCTCCATCCCCACAAAAGCACTCTGAAGGGAAGGCCAGGACAGAGACTTACATGTCAAATTCCACTCCAGCCCACTCCCTCTCCCCTCCACCAGTCTTGGAACAAGCAGCACACACCAGAATCCACACTCACTTTATTGTCTAAAATAATGCCTTTAGCCAAACCGTCACACAATTCTGACTGGATATGCAGCTTTCTCACCTGTCTGGTTTAGACTCCAGTCAGAGTCACTCCTAATTCTATGAGTGATAACTGCTGTAAAACTCATACGGCATATCTGAGTAACGCATAAGCCTCTCTACCTTTGCATTTGATATACACATGACAGTAATACGAGCAAAAGGATGATACAAAAAACAATATTTATTGAGTACTAGATGCTAGGGCTGGTGGTTCAGACAGTAAAGAGTTCACCTGCAGTGTGGGAGACCTGTGTTCAATCCCTGGGTTGGGAAGATCCCCTGGAGGAGGACCCACTCCAGTGGCAACCCACTCCAGTATTTCTACCTAGAGAATCCCCATGGACAGAGGAGCCTGGAGAGCTGCAGTGCAGAGAGTTGCAAAGAGTCAGACACGGCTGAGTGACCAAGTACATACTACCCAGATGCTAGGCTCAGAATATTTCACGTGCATTACCTCAATAAATCTTCATAACGATCCCGTGAGGTCAGCTGCTTTAGTACCTTGTTTGTTTTACTTTTATATCTAATTACCTGGTCTCCTGCTCCTTTGTCCTGCCACCATGCCACACAACACACACTTGGATCAACGTGCTCACGTGCACAGACACAAATCCACACCATGGGGCCAATGACAATGCTAGTGCCGCTGCTAATGTTGCTCACCCCACTCGAAGCATCACCTCTTATGGAACAAGGAGACTGGAGATCTCAGACAAACCTCCTTCTGTTGGAAACACACCCAAAATATTCTGAACAAGAAAGCTGTGCGGTTTCACTTAAAGCCAGACAAACAGCTATTGTTTGGCTAAGCTGTGTTCAGAACATGAGGAGGAAAGGGCTTCCTAGAAAAACGAAGCCAGGGATCACCTATCGTTTCTGCTCTGCTTTACCCACTTTGTATCAAGACGCGAGATACAGGCAGCTGTGTGCATGGGACCTTGATTTCTGCAACCAGTTTTGTTAAATGCCAATTAATTTAAGCTCTCCCAGGTGACTTGATTTCAGGGTTTCCTGAACCTCTTTATTTGGAGGTAACAACCAGAGCCCAGCTGTGAGGAAAATGACCCACGTGAAGGCAGATCTCTGGGAATACCCTGGAAGGGGCCACTCCTGAGTCTTCATGGTCTTGGGGTCACAGAGCTGGAAGGAACCTAAGGCTTGATTAGTCCCCAAAATAAACGCACGTCACTTGTCAAAACAAGATCCAGATGACTGGATGTTGGAGACCCAATATTATTACTTTGCTGATTAAGGGTTGAAAATAAACTCATCATCAGGTAAAGGTATGGGTTCTCTGTTTAATAATTATCCAGAAATTAAGAAACACTCCATGTGTCAGACTCAATCTCTTGGGACATGCTTGACATCCTTCAGATTGCTCACTCCCTAAAATCAAACAAAGACAGTAAAAAGAACAGGGGCTTTTGAGTAAATTAGAATTGGTTCCAGAAGGATTTCCCTCATGGTCCAGTGGTTGAGAATCTGCCTGCCAATGCAGGGGACACGGGTTCCATCCTCGGTCAGGGAAGACTGCATACACACGGGGCAGCTAAGCTCAGGGGCCACAACTATTGCGCTCATGTGCCCTAGAGCCCACACTCCGCAAGAAGAGAAGCTGCTGCTCACTGCAACTAGAGAAAGCCTGTGTGCAACAATGAAGATTCAGAGCAGCCAAAGAAAGAAAAAGAACTGGTTCCAAATCCTGGCTCTGCCATGAGCAGTTAGGCATCATGGGAATGGCGCCTCTCAAAGGGTTATTTTACTTGCTATGAAGCAGAAATAATAACAACTTGCATGAAGAGCTAGAATTCAATGAGCTAGCACATGACAAGATGTTTCCTGAAACACAGTAGGTACTTCATCTTCCTTCACTCCCAGGTCATATGACCATGGAGCACCATAATACCCCAAATCAGAGTTCTTGCAGGACACACAATTCCCAATTCAACACAGCACGAAATCAGTTGCTCAGACCGTTTACAAACTCAATAACCACATCAACCTAGTCGACAACTTACTTCTCACTGAACTACAACATTCTAGAGCTGTCTGCAGAGCACATTCCTCCGGGGACCTAGAAGGAAATGATTCGGAAACTATCTGAAAAATGTGAACAGTTGCATCCATTTTACATGGGGCGAAAATATTCTAGCAGAATAAGAGCAGGCAAAATTGACAAACAAATGAAAATTCCATCAACCAGATAAAATAGAAACTCCATTTGGGCTTAACTTCAAAGTACTGTACACTCTCAAAAATAAAATATAAGCAACCAAAATATATTTATGTCTACAGCTGTGACATTAACATTAGTGGCAGCTTGTTTACATGCCTCAGCCAAGAAATGCTTGTCCATCTGGTCACATAACTGGCATTATACACATATTTTAAAGTTATTCAAATATTTCCTATGGGTTGGTTCATGCAGGCAAATTTGGAATAAGTGAAAATACACTGCAAAGAACCTGCTGAACCCACAGAAACCGACATTTTCCTTCCCACCTGCCAGTGAAATGCCTATTCTGCTTCCTCATTCATTCACCCACATCTACCAACATTTGCATTGACATTTTGCCAAAGAGTCATCCTACAAATCCCTAACAGGGAGAAGAGAAGGGAATACAACAACTACACATGAATTTCAAACACTGGTGGTATCTTCAAAAAGATCCTGGCCCAGAGAAGTCCTAACATCAAGTCAGGATGTACAACATAAACATTGTACATTTATGTCACAGGAGGCTCTCCATTTATAGAGGAGATAATGTGACTTGTCTGACCCACTTCCCTCTTAAAACAAAGTTGAGATTGTGTGACAGACCTACTAGTCTGCAGATTGAAGGTACACTTCTGAGGTCATATTTCTAATCTGAAGAAAATCCTATGAAATGGGATTTGTTGTTGAGTCGCTAAATTGGGTCTGACTCTTAATGACTTCATGAATTATAGCCCACCAGGTTCCTCTGTCCATAGGATTTCGCAGGCAAGAACACTGAATGGGTTGCTATTTCCTACTCCAGGGGGTCTTCCCAACCCAGGGATCAGACTTGTGTCTCCTGCATTAGCAGGGAGATTCTTTACTGCTGAGCCACCCAGGAAGCCCTGTGAAATGGGATTAACCAACTTCTAACAGCTCCTAGTATCCAGGAGCTTCACAATGTATGTATATACTTACTGTATATAAATGACTCTATACTAATTGCTAAATTCTTCTAGAACAAAATCCAAGCCTGTCCACATATAGCCAGCAGGAAGATCCATCCCCATGACCATGGCACTGGATAAGTTTCTGCTATAGAAAGTGTTATTTCCCCTTGAAGCTCTCACTGGCCACAGACAAGGAAAAGCAAATGTATTCAGAGGGTTCCTAGGAGCTTAACAGAAAACTCCAGAATTTCCCAAGTTCTGGATCCACCAAAGGCACGATCTTTTTATTTCTTGAGTAGTTAATCTGCTTACATGAGGAAGTATACTTCGCATATTACAGATGCAATATCATCATAAGATTCTCAACGATCCAGCCAGAGAGATCATTTTAAAGCACGTGTGCAAATACATCTCCCTTGTTCAGTCCTAAAAGGCCGTCCTCCCACTGACCAGAGGGGTGACAAGCCTCGCTTTCCCACCACTTTCCTCTGCTGTACTCACACCAGCTACACATGCCTCCTTGCTGTTCCTTAAACACCCTGAGAATTCTGCCCTGACTGTAAAATTCTTCCACAGTGTTCTCACAGGGCATCTGCAAGTTTATGCTTTAACATCACAATCTTGCTGCTACTGCTACATCGCTTCAGTCGTGTCCGACTCTGTGCGACCCCATAGACGGCAGCCCACCAGGCTCCCCTGTCCCTGGGATTCTCCAAGCAAGAACACTGGAGTGGGTTGCCATTTCCTTCTGCAATCACAATCTTACTCTCTTTAAAATTTCAACCTCTTCCCATTGCTAAGTGGCGCTAGTGGTGAAGAACCCACCTGACAAAGCAGGAGACATAAGAGACGCAGGTTCGATCCCTGGGTTCAGAAGATCCCCTGGAGGAGGGCATGGCAGCCCACTCCAATACTGTGGCATGGAGAATCCCCATGGACAGAGGAGCTTGGTGGGCTACAGTCCATGGGGTCACAAAGAGTTGAAGATGACTGAAGCAGCTTAGCATGCACACCCATTGCCTTTTACCCTGCTTTATTTTTTTTCATGACATACACTGTAGTAAGTAAAAAACACAGTGATAATTCATTATCATGTCAGTTATTAGTGCCTGTTTTCATTTTCCCCTGCTGGAATGCTTAAGTTCCAAGAGAGTGGGGGTCCTTCCCCATTTTGTCCAGTGGTGCATGTCTCACATGCCTACACCACTTCCTGATGCCTAGTAGGGCCCATCACATACGTGTTGAAAGAATAACTGAGTCGCCAGAGACCGAAGTGCTTTATCACAGAACTGCCTGGGGCTCTGCTAAGTCAGAGGTTCCTTAGGTCTGGAGATTCCATCTCCGAGGGCAGTCACTCTACAATACCATAGGAAAGGACCTGAATGGGACCCCTGGGAAGGACCCCAGGAAGACGTTGGACAAAAGCTCAAGAAGAGTAACAGAAATATGGAGAGATTTGGGGCAAGAAATATACTCCCCTCAAAACTATGCATCTAATCACTGCAGGGTTCAACACCTTCCAAGACACCCTACTGGGTGGCCTCTTCAATGTGAGGTTCAGGCTCTTCCATCTGGCACCCAGCCTTGGTATCTCATTCACAGCATCACTCATCACATGTGCGGTGAGCCGGGCACCACCCTTAGTCCTGCATCCACTCTACATGTCAGCAGAAAACTGCTGCTTGCCACCAAGTCTGGGCCCACCCCAGCCCTGCCAACGTGCACAGACTGTCTGCAACCCTCAGCCTCAGGTTCAGCCCTGCCCACTGTCTGAGTCAGCCAAGACCAAAGCTGGCAGTGAACCAGGAGTCCCACCCATCTCCACATAGCCTTCATCACTTTTTCTGACCTAAACCCACTGTGCACCATAATCAAAATGGCACATAAGAACGATTCAGACTACATCACGCATAGTATCAGCCATCCTCAAACCACAAGCCACCCCCGACCCTGAGCTACCGACCCACACAGTTTATTTAAGACCTTTGTAACCTTCTTCCATGTTTATAATCACTTTTAAATGTTTTATGTCCTTTGACTTGTAATAGAGGTGAGGGTTAAAAGCACAGACTGTGGTTAAACCAAGTCTTCTCTGCCAATGACTAGCTGTGCCAATTACAAGGTTAAAATGGTAATTATAAATGGACCTACCATAGGTTTGGTTAAGCATGAAGACAAATGGATTGAAGAAGGTAAAGCTCATGAACAATGAATATAGAAACACCCCCAAGCAAATACTCAAGACATTATTCCTATAAATAAAATGGGATATATATCTACACAAAGGAATATTATTTGGCTATAAAAAGGAATGAAGTTCTGATACATGCTACAAAATGGATGAATCTTGAAAACCTGCTAAATGAAAGAATCCAGAAACAAACGGCCACATATTATATGATTCTACTTATAGGTGATGTCTAGAATAGGCAAACCTATATTCAGAAAGTAGATTAGTGGTTGCCAGGGGTTGCTGTGGAAGAAGGGGAAGGAAAATGACTGTCCCTGGCTATGGACTTTCTTTTTGAGGTGATGAAAATGCTCTAGAATTAGACAGTGGTGATCATTGCACAACTCTCTAAGCAGACTAAAACCGCTAAATTGCACACTTAAAAAGGGAGGTATCATCCCGCCCCTCCCTCCCCTATGAGCCTCCAGAACTATGCCCGTCTTATTATTATATCCCTCAAAGTCCCCTATAAAAAGCAAGACAAACTAAACACCAAATAAACTAAGTAACCAACGACAAACATGCAGCCAAAATTTTCTAGGAAATACCAACAAAGACTAGAACAACTAAGCAGCTGCAAGGAATGACTGGCCAACTTGGGCCGAGTTTGGTCCCCCAGGCAGTTGGAACAATGCCAGCATATACTCATTCACTGTGGCTGAGGGGCAAAGGGAGGTTCTGCCAACAGGGGAAATGATCAAACAGCAGAACTTGGCCACATCAGTTCAGGATTTAAAAAAAAAGAGTGGGATAAGAGGGTCTATCACATTCTTTCAGTTGGGTTCATAATCAGAATCCTCAATCAGTATGTCCAGCATCAATTTCCAACATGCAGACCTATTTATACTGCCTTCTTTTAATCAATGTAATGGCTACAAAAATAAATGAACTGGAAAGGAGAGTTGTAAGGAGAGAGATGCCATAGGAAACAAACAGGCACATATTTCAAAGTAACTGTTTCTTTCCTGGAACTGGCAGGCAGAAAAGAATTCTTGAATATATTCTAGCACTCAGCTGAACCATCCTTGCCACCAGCTCCATATATTAACACATGTTCTAGAGATCATTTTCCCTGCAGAAATTTTTTAAGGAGGGGAAACTCAAGAGGAAGGGAAAATGAACTACAGTCTCAAACAAGAAAAGGAAATTAGTGTTTTCATTTTATGATGAAGAAAAAAAAAAGTTCTTATAGCTCCCAGAATCCAAAGCTCTTCATACAGGTCACTTAAAACAATTAGAACAAAAATAATGTGTCAGTATGGCTGACATAATTGGAAGCTGGATAAAGAAACAGGTGAAGCCCAGTCACAGTGAATCCTCAGAATGTGCCTTAGAACTTTCAGAATTAACTCCCCACCTTAGACTCTCAGGACAGTCTTTCCAGGTCACTTTAATCAAGATACCCATTTTCTCTGTCTGCAGCAATCTTAGCCCATTTCCAAATTACTCTGGGTTTGCCTGTTTCTATTTTCAAGAGCACTCAGAAATCCAGATTCTTAAAAGTGCTTTTAAACCACCTCATCATCTCTGATTTCTCTCAGCTCTTTTTTCCCATTATCACCCTGAATTCTGCCCTCCCTGCCTTCCCCACTCTCTTCCATTTAATGGATACAAAATGGAGCTTTGGAGAAGTTGTAAAGCAAGACAAAGACGTCAGAGATTACACTGAGAATGAAAATGAGGAGAGCCTCTGATTGCCCCTGGAGGGGCTGCCCCCAGGAGGGGCTGCCAGAGGGTCTTATCAGAGGGCAGGTTCAAGGGGGTCAGACAGAGGATATCTTTCTTTAGCACAAGCCCTGGAGTCTCCGCACTTGGCTTTAACACTCAGCTCCCATACCTCCCCAGTGGCTCAGTGGTAAAGAATCCACCTGCAATGCAGGAGACATGGGTTCGATCCCTGAGTGGGGAAGATCCCCTTGAGGAAGGCATGGCTACCCACCCAGTACTCTTGCTGAGAAAATTCCATGGACAGAGAAGCCTGGGGGCCCCAGTCCATAGGGTCTCAAAGAGTCTGAAAGGACAGGGCACCCATACTGTTTTACTGTGTGAGCTAGAGCAGATCACTTGAGCACTCTGCAGCTCAGTTACATCATGAGTTCAAGAGAATCCCAATGCCTATCTCACAGGAGAAATACGGAAACACGGTGGAGTCTAGACTCTAGGCACCATGAAGAAAGAGACTCAGTTCACCTTTTTCACAGCTCTACCCCTGCCCCAGCATTGCACTTGGCAAGTCTAGATCATGGTTTCCCAGATGTTTCTCTCGTCCACTAATAACTTGCTCCCTATTTTGAATCTAAATGGGGGAACTGACTAAAGAAGAAAAAAAATAATGATGGCATCATCATCATTATTACCACTGCCCTAACACACAAGGAAAAAACATTAAATAAATATAAATTAAAAAATAATATCCTAGAGCAGGCAGCCAGGAAAAAGAAGTATTTGCATTTCATTACAGCTACCATGACTGCACACTCTTCACAACAGAAGAGATAAAAAGAAAGAAAAGAGAAAGGCAAAAAGAAATCTGAATAAATAAAGAAATCTAACTGATATCCTAAATATGTAATCAAAAAGAAAAGGCCTTGGAATATATTATAAATTGAAAGATCTGCTCAGAGAGAAGCAATTGAAAGCTCAAATTGAACAGTCTCAGCAATTTGTGGGAGAAGAAATATACTGAAATGGCATAACGTAGGAGCAAAGAACAAAGCATTTTTATCTGGCTCCCAAACAATGAAATGAACCTGCCAATTCCATGTGGAAGATGGGCTTTAAAGAACTGCAGCCGAGCCAAGGGAGCATTCAAAGTGAGTTGGAATTCATTAGATGCCAGAGGAGAAGCAGCTACAGATTTTTTAACAGGCCTCTCCAGCTCAGGCCAGAAGGAGCCTGAGGCAGCCCAGAACTGGCTAAAGACTCAAAGGAAAACTACTCTTTGATTAACCCATCCAGCCTCACATCTTGCCCAGCTTCTAGGCTCCTTTCCTCCCATAGGCATTGCTAGTCCACATGGTGATAATCTCTCAGAAAACACAGAAAGGAGGTTAAGGAGGAAAAAGTCCTGGCTGCAGTTAGGAGGGCATGAGATCAGTTCTCACTCTGCCCCTCATGCAGTGAGGATGGAAATTCCTCCCTCTGAGACAGTTTCCTCACCAGTGACATGGAAAAAGGTGGGGATGGATCACATCAGGCTGTCAGTTCCGAAGTCAATGGGCAAAAATCAAATATGCTCAAAAGAGCCCTGCATGTATGCAGACAAACCTATAATCCAAAAAGATACATGCTCCCCTATGTTCAGAGCAGCACTATTCACAATAGCCACGGGCTAAATGTCCATCAACAGATGAATGGGTAAAGATGTGGGACATACATATATAGTGGAATACTACTCAGCCGTAAAAAAAAAGAGAGAGAGAATGAAATGCCATTTCCAGCAACATGAATGCAACTAGAGATTCTCACACTAAGTCAGAAAGAGAAAGACAAACACCATACGATATCACTTCTGTGTGGAATCTAAAATATGACACAAGTGAGCCTATCTAGGAAACAGGAACAGAATCACAGACATAGAGAAGAGACTGGTGGCTACCAAGCGGAGGGGGCTGGAGGAGAGAGAGAGTGAGAGGTTGGGGTTTTCATATGTCAGCTTTTATATCTAGAATGGATAAACACTAAAGTCCTACTGTATAGCACAGAGAACGATATTCAATACCCTATGATAAGTCAAAGTTGCTCAATCATGTCCAACTCTGTGACCTCATGGACTAGACAGTCCATAGAATTCTTCAGGCCAGGATACTAGAATGGGTAGCCTTTCCCTTCTCCAGGGGATCTTCCAAATTCAGGGACTGAACCCAAGTCTCCTGCATTGCAGACAGATTCTTTACCAGCTAGAGTGGGTAGCCTATCCCTTCTCCAGCAGATGTTCCTGATCCAAAAATCAAACTGGGCTCTTCTGCTTTGCAGGCGGACTCTTACCAACTGAGCTATCAGGGCTTATCAAAGAAAAGAATATTTTAAAAAGAATGTGTGTGAGTGTGTGTACATATAGATATATGTATAACTGAATCATCTTGCTGTACAGCAGAAATTAACACACTGTAAACCAACTATACTTCAATTTTTAAAAAATTAAAACTGAAAAAAAGCAGCTTTAGATATTCCTACACTCACCTGAACAGCGGGGTCTGCATGTTTTAATGCATGTATCATGATACACTTGGGACCTGAGACCAAAGGCTAGAGCAGACTTGTCTCCATCAGCCATCTCCTGCCCCTAAGGACACTGTTAGCTGGTAGGACTCCAAACTCCAAGTTACCAGTTCAGTTCAGTCGCTCAGTCGTGTCCGACTCTTTGCGACCCCATGAATCGCAGCACGCCAGGCCTCCCTGTCCATCACCAACTCTCGGAGTTCACCCAGATTCACGTCCATTGAGTCCGTGATGCCATCCAGCCATCTCATCCTCAGTCGTCCCCTTCTCCTCCTGCCCGCAATCCCTCCCAGCATCAGGGTCTTTTCCAATGAGTCAGCTCTTCGCATGAGGTGGCCAAAGTACTGGAGCTTCAGCTTTAGCATCATTCCTTCCAAAGAATTCCCAGGGTTGATCTCCCTCAGAATGGACTGGTTGGATCTCCTTGCAGTCCAAGGGACTCTCAAGAGTCTTCTCCAACACCACAGTTCAAAAGCATCAATTCTTCGGCGCTCAGCTTTCTTCACAGTCCAACTCTCACATCCAAACATTACCACAGGAAAAACCATAGCCTTGACTAGATGGACCTTTGTCGGCAAAGTAATGTCTCTGCTTTTGAATATACTATCTAGGTTGGTCATAACTTTTCTTCCAAGGAGTAAGCGCCTTTTAATTTCATGGCTGCAGTCACCATCTGCAGTGATTTTGGAGCCCAAAAAAACAAAGTCTGACACTGTTTCTACTGTTTCCCCATCTATTTCCCATGAAGTGATGGGGCCAGATGCCATGATCTTCGTTTTCTGAATGTTGAGCTTCAAGCCAACT